>OW964835.1:19798251-20090751 GCA_943142095.1 Ophonus ardosiacus
AAAATTAGAATCTTATGTACAATGGGTAAGCACATGGAAATGTGTCAAAAAAGATAAATGTAATAAAAACATAATGCAAGTGCCTCCAACTTTTGACGGATTAATTCAAACACTTAATTCAATTATTGGCTTATGAGATAATTTAAAAAATAAAAATGTAGAATATTTATGTACCAACAGACTTTCGCAGGACTGTTTGGAAAATTTGTTTAGCGACATAAGGGGTGCCGGAGGTTTTAATATGTATCCAACGGCCGACCAGTTCAGATGCAACCTGGAAAATATTATTATTCATAGGATGAACAAAACAGGGGGTAAAGGAAATTGTCCATTGGATAATACAAATTTTTTAAACATACTCGTTTCGAACACTGTCAACACCAATGACAATTAACAATGACTTTGAATCGGAAGGAGTTGTAAATGAATCAACCATTATAGAAGATGCTATTTCAAAATTTGAAGAATGTACAATAACATATTTTACTGGCTACATTGCCTACAAATGTTATAAAAAATATAAGTGTGATCAATGTATCATTAATAATATTAACGAAAGTGATACTGGTAGACCTTGCGACCTGCTAATATTCTTAAAGGCGTATGATACAATAGCAGGTAATGATTTTGGAAACGTGTGTTCCAAGTGATATGTTCAAAACAATTGTAGAATTTCAACTTAATATATTCTCCAATTTGTATGTACAAAATAAATACAAAAAAAAAATATTCTTCAATTTTTGTTTAATATAATTGAAAATGAAACCAAACTAAAATTTTGTAATTGGTTTGAAAGTACATGCATCGAACATAGGTTAATATATGCTAAAATTATTACTTACCGTTAAATTATATAAGAAATGTCTGTGGGAAACAAGAACTGTGTGCAGAAATACACAAAAGAAAAATCACAAAATTCGTGTTGTTACACATACATAATTTTTGAATATTACATGTTAAAATTACGTATATCCAGCATAAACCAAATAAATTATTGTGATCCGGATGCGGTATTTCGCTACTGAAAATCGGTCATTTTAATATGTGAGGAGTGAGGAATATTTGCTGTACGGTTGGTAAGAATATTGTTATATAGGTGTTAATATAAATAAATATTACATGTTTAAAATTGTACATAAAATAAACAGCAATGGACGATGATTCAACAATCAGAATATGTAAATAATCAATGATTGAGCAATTACAATATAGAAATGGACGATGATTCTAGAATCTGAGTATATGTATAAATGGACAATGGTTTAGCAATCAGAATATCGACAGAAAAATAAATTCTTTGTTTTATGCATGTTGTTTATATCATATTTAAAATTAAAGACATTATTTACAGTTAGGGTTATAATAGGGCTACTGGCGAACCTCCCTTTAAAAAAAGGTAACGCGCCTAGTAATAATTCCTCAATCTTTGTAAAGATAAGGAGGTGTGGAAAATTATTACATTGTATTGAATAATTCCGTAAACATATGAACAATATTTTTAATAGTAAAATTCAGGGTGTCCAAAAATTCGTTTTACAAATATTGGCAGAGGAGGACAAGATATATTTTATATTAACAAATTATACCTAGGTATATTTATTTAGTTATTTAAAAAAAATTGTGTTCGGGTCGTATAATGCATCTTTCCAACAGTTAAAAATATCTGCACAGACATTTGTAGTGTTTGTCTATGCTTGGGTTTCACCTTGTTGCTGCCACCTCCATATAAAGGAAGTAATTATTGGCACTGCAGTGATACCACTAGTCCCACTGCTTTCCTCAAAACTACTGTCCACAGCCCTTCAGTGCAGGGTGCATCATCTCGTGTATTTAAAAGTAATTACTTACACTGAGCACGGACTATAGCATTGGGCTGTGCATCTGTGTATGTTTGTCTGTAACCCTGTACCAGCAAAGACACCGACGCTAAGAGTTCGTATCGCCAAGTGGCGCGTCGTAGCTGCGTGCGCCGGGTAGTTCTCGTCTCCAATTTGGACTTGCAGGAGGGCTGAGGGCTCAGCGCTTCCGAGGTGGGGTCCTGGGAGGGCAAGACACTTCTCTGAGGGTAGAACTAGCGTGTAGCGACCCCAAATGTGTTGCGAAATAAATTCTGTAAGTTTGTGAATTTTAATCCGTTCTAACATAAACTTACTAACACGTGACTGCACGACAGAAACTACGCATAATTTAAGAAATAGGTAAAAAACTTATGCAAAAACATTGTAATAATAAAATTAGAATGAATGATCTTACCAGCAATTCGCCAGTGCGAAGTATTTGTTAAACTTTTACTGCATTTCAGTTGATTCACAACACGTGAGAGAAATAATTACGCACAACTCAGAGGAACATCTTTTCACATCAACAGGCGATTTTTAAGAGAAAGTTTCTTCCCGTTCGGTGCGTGAGCAAGCAACCGCAACAGTCCGGCCAACCCGGAGTAAAAGTTACCAAACTATTTAACTACAATTGTATTAAGATAAATAATATAAGAGATATATTAATTTAGATTTTGAAACATTTTACGCAGTAATACAAAAATGAATAAATTTAAAAATGAACTTAATAAATGTTACATTGCTCGACGTACTAGTTGAGATGACCTGAAGGTGACATTCAAAGTTACACCCAAATTTTGAGCAAAACGATAACAAATACAAAGTAATTTTTATAATATATATATATATATATATTATACAAGACACACAAGCACAGACACACCGCGCGCGCACACACACACACACACACACATACCCACAGACATCACCGTAAAAAAGCTCTCCCTAGGGGGATAGTGTTTTATAATAGTTTTACGTACGTCCAATCCGTCTAGGCACAATGTAAACCCAAAGTGCTAACGCTAACAATATTCTCGGATACACAAACAAATTATCTTTATGCATAAAACAAAAACCGATCAAGCTGTCAAATTTTTGACATTTCTGCATGGTAGCCCTAGACGATACTTCTCATTTGATACCAAACACGACATGGTTCGGATAATTTTATGCAAAAAACAAAAGTCGATCGACCTGTCAAATTTTTGACACTTCTGCATGGCAGTCCCTAACGATCTCTATCATTTGATACCAAACTCGACTTGGTTCTGACAACTTTATGCAAAAAACAAAAACCGACCGAGCTGTCAAAATTTTGATATTTCTGCATGGTAGCCCTTGACGATCCCTCTCATTTAATAAGAAACTCTACATGGATCTGACAACTTTATGCAGAAAACAAAATCCGATCGACCTGTCAAATTTTTGACACTTCTGCATAACAGCCCTTGACGATCCCTCTCATTTGATACCAAACTCGACATGGTTCTGACAACTTTATACAAAAAACAAAAGCCGACCGAGCTGTCAAAATTTTCACATTTCTGCATGGTAGCCCTTGACGTTCCCTCTCATTTGATACCAAACTCGACATGGTTCTGACGACTTTATGCAAAAAACAAAAGCCGATCGACCTGTTAAATTTTTCACATTTCTGCATGTCAGCCCTTAGCGATACCTCTCATTTGATACCAAACTCGACATGGTTCTGACAACTTTATGCAAAAAGCAAAAGCCGATCGAGCTGTCGAAATTTTGACATTTCTGCATGTTAGCCCTTGACGATCCCTCTCATTTGGTACCAAACACGACATGGTTCTGACAGGTTTATGCAAAAAACAAAATCCGATATTGTCATTTTTTTAAGTATTATTGGTTGGCAACATGTCTCATTTTACTTTATAAATATTGGCAATATTGATATTATTGTACAAACTTCACATTAATGCAGTTATGAATATTGATTTTTCTACTTATTTACTTATGGCTAGTTTGGCAGCACTTTCTCTTCTAGTTATATTCTATATTTACTATATTTTCATTGCCAATACGATAGTTAAAGTACGAAATTCACATTAATGCATTTAGGAATATTTGTTATTTATTTTGTTACTTATGGCAAGTTTGGCAACACTTACTCGTCTAGTTATATATATACGCCGAGTATTCCCTAGGGCTCCGCCGATAGTGTTTTATAATAGTTTTACGTACGTCCAATCCGTCTAGGAACAATTAAAACGCAAAGTGCTAACGCTAAGAGTCTTTCAAAATATGTTTTTCCCGTCCACCCAAACAACCCACGCAACCTGCCCACCCAAACTGCTCACGCAACCTACCCACGCAACCTTCCCACCCAAACTGCTCACGCAACCTACCCACGCAAAATGCCCACCCAAACGGCCCACGCAACCTGCCTACCCAAACTGCCCACGCAACCTGCCTACGGAAACTGCCCACGCAAACTGCTCACCCAAAATGCCCACGCAATCTTCCCACTCAAACTGTCTATCCAAAATGCCTACGCAACCTGCCCACCGAAACTGCCCACGCAACTTGCCCACCCAGAATGCCACCCAACCTGCCCATTCAAAATGCCCACGCAACCTGCGCACCCAAACTTCCCACACAAATTACCCAATTAACTTGCCCACACAACATACCTCCCTAACTGATTGTTTTGACATTTCTGCATGGCAGCCCTTGACGATACCTCTCATTTGATACCAAACACGACATGTTTCTAACAATTTTATGCAAAAAAAGCCGGTCGAGCTGTCAAATTTTTAACATTTCTGCATGGCAGCCCTTGACACTTTTCACTTGATATCAAACACGACATAGTTCTGACAACTTTAACCAAAAAACAAAAGCTGATCGATCTATCAAATTTTTGACATTTCTGCATGGCAGTCCTTGACAATACCTTTCATTTGATACCAAACACGATATGGTTCTGACAACTTTAAACAAAAAACAAAAGCTGATCGAGCTGTCAAATTTCTAACAGTTCTGCATGGCAGCCCTTGATGATACCTTTCATTTGATATCAAACACGACATGGTTCTGACAACTTTAAACAAAAGACAAAAGCCGATCGAGCTGTCATGGTTTTCACATTTCTGCATGACAGCCCTTGACGATACCTCTCATTTGATACAAACACGACATGGTTCTGACAATTTTAACAAAAAAACAAAAGCCGATCAAGCTGTCAAATTTTCGACATTTCTCAATGGCAGCTCTTGCCGATGGCTCTCATTTGATATCAAACACACCATGGTTTTGACAACTTTAACCAAAAAACAAAAGCCGATCGAGCTGTCAAATTTTTGACATTTTACGACACCTCTCATTTGATACCAAACTCGACATGGTTCTGACAACTTTAACCAAAAAACAAAAGCCGATCGAGCTGTAAAATTCTAACATCCCTACATCTTTGATTTTTTTTTATTAAAATAGCTTGTACCGATTAAGCCGTAGAGGTGAATAAAATTTTCGCGATCGTCGTGATGAATTCAAATATAGAAATATATATATAGATAGTGAATCTTGTTGTTTAGTATAAAAAACTAGCGAAAACTCGGCTACGCCGAGTATTCCCTAGGGCTCCGCCGATAGAGTTTTATAATAGTTTTACGTACGCCCAATCCATCTAGGTACAATTTAAACCCACAATGGTGACGCCATCAATCTTCACGCATACTCAAACGATTTAAATTTATGCGAAAAACAAAAGCCGATCGAGCTGTCTAATTTCTGACATTTCTGTATGGCAGCCCTTGACGATACTTCTCATTTGATACCAAACACGACATGGTTCTGACAACTTTAAGTAAAAAACAAAAGCCGATCGAGCTGTCAAATTTTTAACAGTTCTGCATGACAGCCCTTCACGATACCTATCATTTGATACCAAACAGGACATGGTTTTGACTTTAAGCAAAAAAACAAAAGCCGATCGTGCTGTCATAATAATAATTTTTAACATTTTTGCATGGCAGCCCTTGACGACACCTCTCATTTGATACCAAACACGATATGGTTATGACAACTATAAGCAAAAAAGTTACCAAATTGAAATAATTAATATCTTTATTAAATTTTAATGTAAACATACTTTGTTATACATCGTTAAAAAGAGAAAGAAAAGTTCTATTTAATAATGTAAAAATCCAATATGGCGCCCATTTAAAATAAAAAAGTTGCTATTAATATCTTGAAAACCGCCATCTTGAATTTTATACTGACAACATTTTTAAATTTTCCTTATTAAATAGTGAAACTTTTATATGAAACATTTTTTTATATCTCTTATAATTACGTAGTTATTTGACTTTTTTAAAAATCGCACCTAATCAATTTGGGACAGCCTGTATATATATATATAAAATTATCTGTCTAATACATAGAAATTTTTTATTATATTTTCTGTAGATTTAAATATATAAAATAATCCGTTCTAATGAATATCACAGCCCAAATAACTCCATGGAAACCAGTTGAAATATTAAAATGATTGTAACTGACAGAAAAATATCTGTTAAAAATCCAAATACATTACTGAAGGCTTTTTCTGGGAAGTAAATTATATCTTATTTTATTCTTAATTAAATATTTAAAATTATAGATACATACGCATCAGAAATACCGCCAATGTCGTCAATGAATTTGAATAATCTCGAAAAATTAGAAGAATAGGAGGAAAATTAATTATTGAATGAATTAAAAAAACTTAAACTATGTTAATAATAGACGTAATTAGAAATGCTAAATACAATATTCGCAAGTTCGGAGTGCAATTATTAATTTCATTAGTTATCAGTTTGTATTAAACGACAGAACGAAAAAAACTTTTGCATTTTGCAATTTTTTTGGTGGAAGAAAGGGTCACATTTTAATAAAATCTGCCATTTCATTTTTATATCTTTGGCACAATAATTTTATTCATTAATAAATTTTAAATTTTCTTTAGCTAAGACAGTTATTGGATTCATGCTAAAAATCGCATATCCACATTTTAAGGTCCCTAGAATCCGATTTTAACATTTTTACAATGATGCCCATATGAATGTGTGTGTATGTTAGAAGGACGATTTCTTAAATACTATAAGATTTAAGACATATTTAACTACAGATTCCTCAAACTGAAATTTTTGGGAAGAGTTGATAAGCTTTTGGTTTGGTAATAATTGAACAACCGGAAGTAGTATCGTCTTAAAAAATATTCTTCTAAATATTATTTTTTGAAAATTGATAATGAAAAACATTAAATTCTGAATTTGATACACTTAAAATTATTATTATATATTTTATAGATTCAAAGATAAAAAATCTGATGTGGCCAACACAAAACCTCTCGCGATTTAAGTTTTATTAATTTAAATACATACCTACGTTGTTACTAATGCAGCGAACTATATTATGTTCCATTGCATATACCTATTGCTTTATTTACAATTTTCGTTTTAAAATGTCACTATTATTAATTTGAAGTGATTATTTTTTTTACAGTGATATTTACCTGTTAAAATATGAACTGTGTAACAAAGGAATAGTGTTTATCGTAAGCTTAGGCATTTAAAAAAAATTATTTTTAAATTTATCTGTATATATATATACAGGGTGTCTCTTAAATAGGGGGACATGGCTTAACCACAGATTCCTGAGGCTAAAATAAGACGATTTAACCAAACTTGCTTCTACCGGAAAGTGTACCATTTAGCCAGAAATATGCTTCAAAGTTCTTCGAAAAAAAATTAATTTTGCTTATAATAACACGACGCTTTATTCGATTTGGATGAAATTTGGTATGACAGTTTATATGGTTATAAGTCATCTTTTAAGGTGATACTTGTTATTATTAGTGAACCACTAGTGTATGAAACTTAGGTCTCCCAACATTAATTAGACCGTAACTTTTTAATGGCAATGCCGAAAACGTGAAATTATTTTTCTTCAGAAAGATACATTCAATAGTAAACTTTTGTCTCTCTGTGTAATTTGTGATATCTGTTACGGTTCACACAGAAAAAAATAAAATCTGAGTGTCTGCACTGCTAAATTTTTAAAATAAATTTAATCTAGCAGACTATCCAAATGTCAAACAAGTAATTTTTAATGACAGTAACAATTGTTTTACGGGTTGTCAAAAATTTTCTTCGCAATATTCTAAAATTAGTAACATCCGTTTGTTCGGCCTAATAGTATTTTACTACCATTATTATAAATAAGACGATTACATATCTCAGCTAACTCCTAAATAAGTTGTGAAGATTGACAACTCGTTACTGTCATTAAAAATTACTTGTTTGACATTTGGATAGACTGCTAGATTAAATTTATTTTAAAAATTTAACAGTGCATACGCTCAGAATTTATTTTTTTCTGTGTGAACCGTAACAGATATCACAAATTACATAGAGAGAAAAAAGTTTAATATTGAATGTATCTTTCTGAAGAAAAATAAATTCACGTTTTCGGCATTGCCATTAAAAAGTTGCGGTCTAATTAATGTTGGGAGACCTAAGTTTCATACACTAGTGGTTCACTAATAATAACAAGTATCACCTTAAAAGATGACTTATAACCATATAAACTGTCATACCAAATTTCATCCAAATCGAATAAAGCGTCGTGTTATTATAAGCAAAATTAATTTTTTTTCGAAGAACTTTGAAGCATATTTCTGGCTAAATGGTACACTTTCCGGTAGAAGCAAGTTTGGTTAAATCGTCTTATTTTAGCCTCAGGAATCTGTGGTTAAGCCATGTCCCCCTATTTAAGAGACACCCTGTATATATATATATATATATATAGAAAAAGTATTAATGTATTCCTGTATGTATGACAAAAAATGGCATTTAATGGTATTTTTTGAAGAAAAACCATTATGAGCTTCAGGTAAAGTACCATTTCCGGTTATCCGATTTACACCAAAATCTAATGGTTCCTTTCTATATTAGAATAGGGTAGAAATACAAGGTTTCAGAATTTTCTGAATGATAGTATTTGAGAGCGACAACAAAAACCATACACATACACACACATATATACACACATATACATACATACACACATACATATATACATACATACATACATACATACATACATACATACATACATACATACATCATCGTGAAAATGTTAAAATTGGATTCTAGGGTCCCTAAAACGTGGTCATTTAATAAAATCTCGATATGTGATTTTTAGCACGATCCCTATACCTACCTTCCGGTTATCCGATTTACACCAAAATCTAATGGTTCCTTTCTATATTAGAATAGGGTAGAAATACAAGGTTTCAGAATTTTCTGAATGATAGTATTTGAGAGCGACAACAAAATCCATACACATACACACACATATATACACACACATACATACATACATATATACATACATACATACATACATACATACATACATACATACAGACATCATCGTGAAAATGTTAAAATTGGATTCTAGGGTCCCTAAAACGTGGTCATTTAATAAAATCTCGATATGTGATTTTTAGCACGATCCCTATACCTACCTTGCCAAGGGTAGCGGGAGGTAAAAATACAATATACCGGGTGTGTACTTGAAATCCGTTATGTAGGGAATATAATGTTATTTTTTTAAATTTTGTTGTAGTTAGTTATCTTTTTTTTGTTTTATTCTTTTATTACTGATATTATACTGAAAGAGTTTTCTGGGAAGTGCATTTAATATTTCGTATTGCATTATTAATTAAATATTTAACATTATAGCTATTTTAATATTTACGTTTATCTTTAAGAAATACTGCTAGTACCGACAATGAATTTGAAGAATCTCGAACATACAGGGCATAAGGGCATATAGTACTGACCAAATTGAGTAAAAAAAGCTTAATCAACATGGGTCCAATGTTCAATAGTTTCCGAGGTATGAGGGAATGAAAAATGAGTTTTTACGGGGTTTACCTCTGCTATCTTGAACACTATAAGAGTTACAACTTTAACTCAATAACTTTTTGTTTACCTTTCAGAGGACATCTAAGATCAGACCTATGTTGATTAAGCTTTTTTACTCATTTTTGCCTGTACTATATGCTATATGAACTTAATTATTTTAACACTTTCTTTGAAACAGCCTGTATTAAAAGAGTAGGACAAAAATCCTCATAGAACGAAAGAACGGGTACAATTTGAATTATTTGTGTCTGCAAGAAATGTTAAATTCGGTGCTTGTGTAATATAAAATGGAAACGGAGAGGTATTTAGTTGACCACAACAGATTTTTTTTGCCAGCTATACTCGCAAAAAACTTTTATTCTCGAATATAAAAGTAACATTTCGTAATCTAGAATCAGAAATAATTATTTACTGCGAAATAATTTAAGAATATGACGAGAAGTCTGTACCTGATTAACACTTTAGAATTAGGTCTAAAATATGGTGAGCATTTATTGTATTTAATGTATTTTTTGTATGAGTAGTATTTACATTAAATTTGGTGAGCAGTTAAACATAAGCTAAATATAAATATGCTAATTTCATTTCATCATGTAGTTTTTACTTGTTAACCTTGATTCTGCTCATCGTTGTACATATATACAGAGATAATTCAATACCACAATAAGTAAACAGAATTCGTTAGTAGTTGCGTTCACACACCTGTATGCAAATATGATTCATAATAATGCAATAATATTTTTATTATGTACGTATTTATAATTACAAAATAATGGTGCTGATACTAATTATAGTAATTATTACTATTTTAGTTATAATTCTTGCAAGTTCAGAGTGCAACTATTTAGTTCGCAATAAACGACAACAGTCAACGTAAGTAAAATCGCAAAGTTAACTAGCTTTTCTTATACATTCCTTTTTCAGAGATACGAGTAGTTGTTCTGCTCCATTGTTTAAAAACGGAAATTTTGAAGTATTAGGTCAAAATTACATAAACGAAAAAAGTATACCAAATTATGCTTTAGTGAAATTTATCTGCAATGAGAATTACGCTTTATATCCCAATAAAAGTTTTGTAACCTGTTACGATGGTTCTTGGACAGATTCTATACCTGTGTGTAAAGGTAAGTAATAAACAATACAATAGTTGTATACAGTGTTGTATAGTCGTATAAGGCACTTTTAGTATAGTTTAATTCAAGATCATTTCTTTGACTTCTATAATCCCTGCAATTTCGACTACAACAGCGAAAACCGAATATAGTGAATAGCAATAGAAAATAGATTTTACTTACAAGCTCTTTCGATTCATAATTGCGTACACGAATATACATCTTGTCCAATTCGTTTCCTATGTTTCATTTTAACTGAGACACGCAAATACATAGCTATCAATCAAATGTCAAGTTGTAACCATGGACAAGTCAACTCTAATGTTTCACGTTAAAAAATACTCACGGTATACATATATGTATATATAGCACATACGGAGTATTTCTGTGAATTAATGATTAGTTTTAGCACTTATTTAAAAATTTTAGCCAATAAGTATTAATAACAAATAACAATTAAATATCTTCTTATAGCTATATTAAAATTTATTTGTGATAATTTTTAACAATTTTCTAAAATTCAATCGTGGTAATTCTATTAAGATGATTTATTAATTTTTATCAAGTTTTTAACATTCTGCAACCAATAAGCAATAAAATGTCAGGTGACAATTTATTATTATGTCAGTATTCCCGATTGGTGAATTTTTTTGACAAAGTTGCTTAATTTTACAACTTTTGACCGGTTTCAAAAGGGTATGTTAAAAAAATTACTATCTTGTTATAATTTTCAAAAAATAGAAATAAATTTCGCACATGACATTTTACTGTTTTGTAAAGTACTACTTTTAATCTGGTTGGATGAAAACGTATTAATTTTTGATCAAACTGTTATGAAACCAGACTAAATTGCAAAAGTGCGGACATTAACTTATTTACAGTCTTGGAGGTTATTACAGTTTTAGATAATTCCCAATAACATCATGTTACTTACAAATTATTAAAATAATTATAATAATAATAATAATAATAATAATAATAATATATATATATATATATATATATATATATATATATATATATATATATATATTAATTTTTAGCGATGTTGTTCTCTAATTGAGTGCTTCATTTTCTACCTTCTCCATAATACATAAGAAACAAAATTTTAATTTTTTAGTTCTCGCTAAGAGAGGTATTGGAATCATGCTAAAAATCGCATATCCAAATTTTAGTGGATAAGCACGTTTTAAGGTCCCTATAATCCGATTATAACATTTTTATGATGATGTCCGTGTGTGTGTGTATGTGTGTACCTATGTGTGTGTGTGTGTGCGCGCGCGTGTGTGTGTGTGGAGGTGTGGATATATGTGTTGATGTTGGATCCACGGTTTCTCAAATACTATAAGACTTAAAGAATATTTAACAGCAGTTTCCTCAATCTGACATTCCTGGGAAGAGCTGATTAGATTTGGTAAAATTAGACAACCGGAAGTAATAGTTTCTTTAAAAAAATCTTATAAATATTATTTTTTGAAAATATGTATTTTACAAATATTGAGGAACATAAAATTCTACATCTGATACATTTAAAAAATTGATTATATCTTCTATAAATTTAGAGATAAAGGCACTGTAATAAATAGAATAATTTAATGTAGTACATCGCAGAAGCTAAGGCACTAAGGAAACCAATTGGCAAATTCAATGTTTATAACATAATAATGTTTATAACATAGTTTGTAAATGACAGACGTCAGTGTGAAAATATAACAGTAATAGTGACATTGAAAGCTTTTTCTGGGAAGTACATTTACTCGTTCTTATTGTTTTATTAATTAAATATTTAAAATTGTAGGTAAAATGCATATATCCATCAGAAATACCGCAAATCTAGTTAATGAATGGGGTCATGTCAAAAAAAATGTTGCTAATATTTTTATAAAAATAGTATCTATGACACTTATTATCCGTATTGCAACATAAAACATCCCAAAATGTAATACTTTTCATTCATAATTAACTAAAAGATATTCCCGCTACGATTTTCTGTGACGTCATGTATCGGTTACTCACACAACGACACCAGTCACAGGTACATGAAGGTCACAATGTCACAAACTTCAAACGCGAAGTTAAACGTCAGATAAGAATAAACTAACCATATATATATATATATATATATATATATATATATATATATATATATATATATATATATATATATATATACCGTGAGTATTTTTTAACGTGAAACATTGGGTTTGTCATATCCATGGTTACGACTTGACATTTGATTGACAGCAATGTATTTGCCAGTTCCATTTAAAATGAAACATAGGGAACGAATTTCACATTTGACAAGACATGTCAATAGAGGTTAATTTTGTTTAAATAATTATACCTACATTCTAAATTAAAATTAGTTGTAGAAGAAATATAGTGTGCACCTTGTGTCCGAGTAGTTTTCTGACTCGGCTAAATTTCTTACAATATTAAAATATAATGTTAGGAGGAAGTAACGCCGTACTTGTTGATAGATAAAATGTATTAACGGATTTCTCGGCGGTGATTGTTAGGAAATATATTGTTGTTATTCCATGAAGTAGTTAATTTTATTTAAATTCCAATATTTCGTTACATATTTTGTAACTTCATCAGGGAAACTAAAATGTACATAATTTCTTTTGTGAAGTTAAGTTAAACAGAATAAATCTAGTTGTACTTACAATAGTTATAACTGGTGTAATCACTTGCCAAATTGATAATTTCAGAAACATTCAAATTTTGTTGTTAAAGTTTAAGTTCTATACTGAATTACATGTTATGAAAAGGAATTTTGACTATATAAATATTAGATATAAATTACGTTAAAATAGTATTAAAAACTGGTAAATATTTTACTCAGTGAGCGTCACATACTGACCGGAAAGTGTGAGAAAAAACCTAGAACTACTTTTCTAAGGTTAAGTACGAGTTTGTCGCAACACAAGCAAGAAGAGAACTGTGAAAAGCGCGGCAAAAGAAGGCGGTAAATTTAAACAGGGTTATGGAATTCTATTAGTAATTTTTAAGTAAATAAGAATAAATGGCACTTAGGTGTTGTGTGTCAGTTTTGTAGTTAACTGTGTTATTGTTGTTGATGTGGCACATTTCTAAAAATAATCTTTTTTTGTAGTTATTTTGAAATTCTAGTATACTAGTTTCGTCGTAATTTATGAAATGCTTGGTTTCTTGAGCATGTGCAGCTAGCGCACAAATATTTTTTGAATTTATTCTTTTTTCTCCTTGTTTGTGTTGGGACAATCTAGTACTTAGTTTTTGGGAAGTATGTGAATATACGACCGGGAACAACCACCACACGGGATTTTGTAAATTAAATTTGTCTGATTATTAACATTTGTTTTATCTTTGATATGTGTATATAGATTGTTGACAGTTTTCAAATTTTTTGTAGCGAAAATTAGATGTTTGTCATCTTTAAACAAATTTATCAATTCATTCGTTAAAGTAGGAATATTTGGAAAAGAAATATATGTTTTGGGTTCATTGTTATTCTCAACCTCCTCGTTAATGTTAGCATTAGTGTTGTATATTAATCTTTTTAAGAGTGGTTTAGGGTATGCATTCTCGATCAAGATGTTCTCCAAGCGTTCAAGCGCAGGTTTTTTTAAAGTTGGATGACAGATCTTATTAATTCTGTTCTTTAAACCTAAGACTAGGTTTATTTTGGTTTTGTGGGTGTGGTCTGAGTGATAATTTAGATATTTGCCTGACGAAGTTGGTTTTTGGTACCAATCCAGTATGATGGTTTGGTTTTCCTGTCTTATCACCCTAGTGTCTAAAAAAGGGACACTGTTCTGTGATTCGGTTTCGACGGTAAATTGTATATTGTCGTTGACGCTGTTAAATATTTGTAGCGTTAAATCTATCTTATCACTCGGAACCGCACAAATGATGTCATCGACATATTTGTAAATAAATGGAAATTCAAACGGAAGTTGGGGAACACATTGATCGAGAATCCAATCCATAACATATCTACTGATTACTGGGCTAATAATACTACCCATTGGACAACCAAATTTTTGGTGGTATTGTTGTCCATTGTACACAAAGAAGGTATTGTTAAAGATGAAGTTGACAATATCAATGAACTCATTCTTAGGGATGGTAGTGTGATCACTTATCATTTCCCATTTTTCTTCAATAACTTGGATTGTTAAGTCAAGAGGAATGTTTGTAAAAAGGCTGACAACATCTAGACTGATTAAAACGAAATTTTATGGTAATTGATAATTTTGAATAAATTCAGAGAATTGTCACACAAGGAGTCAAGGGCATCCACAGCTTGATAACAACAACCAACACAGAATCAACGAAGAGGACTTTACAATTTAACAATAGGTTGATAGACAAAATAATTAACTTAGAAATTAACATAACACACGAAGTCTTACGCTCAATTGAAAGAGAACAGGAAAGTATAGAACTCAATTTAAATAACAATAACAATTTACCTTCTACAATTTTTACTGAATTCAAACGCAGACAACATAAAGTGTACATAAACATTTTTAATAAAATTAAAGAAAAGAATATCAAAAAATTAAAAGAACTGCTAAGGGAAAAAAAGAACATCTTATTTCAACCTAAAGATAACTGGTTCAAAAATTTAACTAATGTAACTTTTCCGACAGAAGTACAAAACATGTTAGCTATGGGTAACAAATTTAGCATCTTTCCCTCAAAACAAGAAATAAAATCAAAAAACTTACTGGCGGATTTAGAAATAGCAATTAATAACAGTCATAACAATAGTAATATTTTACGAGCTAGAGCTACAAACAGGGCCGTAACTAGGGTGGGGCGAGCGGGGCACTTGCCCCGGGCGCACATGTTGCTAGGGAGCAGAAATAAATTCTTCATTTGTTAATTCTCCAAAAAAATAATAATAAATAAATAAATATAAATCAATCACACTCTTAGATTTCTTAATGTACACTTTGCGAATTAATATTGTATTTCTATCCACTGTATTGCATTGACTTTCAAAATTCGCGCGTAAGGCGCCCTACCGCTTGACAGTACGATTCTTTGACCATATAACTATAGACACGTAATACGAGCATTTGTTGTGAAGCGAATGGTCTGTATTCCGGGGAAAGGGTATTGTGGTAAAATTGCAAGATACGACGAGTACTCAACCATTTTATTTATGTCATTTGAGAATAGTTCTGTGTATTTAATTGTAAATTTGTGTTTTGGACTATTTTAGTGTTTTTTTATAGTTATTTAATAGTTTTCTTTATCTTCAATATTATTTATTTGTGCTTTTTTGACTATTTTTTAGTTTTTTAATTTATTATAAAAACAATTATAATAATGAAAATAAAAATCATTGTTCGCTCGTGTGTAGCTCCTCCAGGAAGAATTAAAAAGGATTCATCTGTTACTTTTCATTTGTAAATCATAAAATGTAAAATAAAAAGATATTTTTACCATACATATATACTTTGAAATTTCTGTTACAGAACTCTACTTTTACATAATCCATTTTAAACTACTAATAATTTTCTCATATTTCGCTAAAAAATTGTTTATCTATTTAATGATTAATTGTAAATGTTGTCATTACATGAGATCTGATCAGAATTAATTTAAAAGTACTGTTTAGATACATGTATAAATAAATGTAATATTTAATATATGGTTAATAAAAAACATTTTATTTAATTAAGTTTTTAATAATAATTTCCAAAAAATAGGGGGGCGCAATTTTATATTCCGCCCCAGGCGCAAGAATAGCTAGTTACGGCCCTGGCTACAAATATCATTACCAATTTTTATCATAAAAACCTACAAACTAATAACACTATCATTACTAACATGTATAACAAAACTAAACTGTTCCTCAAACAACATCCTGAAATAATAATAGTCAACTCTGATAAGGGAAATGTCACAGTCGCACTTAATAAAAATGATTATGACACTTTATGTTTGTCGGTCCTAAATGATAACAAATATTACGAAAAAGTAAATAAAGACAATACAGTAATCACTCAAAATAAGTGTAATAAAATTATTTCAAAATTAAAAAATAATAACTACATTTCAGATGAAACTGCAAAATCACTGAATACTTATAACGCACAAAACTCAAACTTTTATGGGCTTCCTAAAACACATAAACAAAATTTAGCTATTAGACCAATAATATCTTCGATTGCATCATCCACGTCCAAAATATGTGGTTACATAACAAAAATCCTTTCCCTTTCAATTGAGGGTGAGACTCGGTACTTCATAAAAGACAGTTTTCAATTCTCTGAATTTATTCAAAATTATCAATTACCATAAAATTTCGTTTTAATCAGTCTAGATGTTGTCAGCCTTTTTACAAACATTCCTCTTGACTTAACAATCCAAGTTATTGAAGAAAAATGGGAAATGATAAGTGATCACACTACCATCCCTAAGAATGAGTTCATTGATATTGTCAACTTCATCTTTAACAATACCTTCTTTGTGTACAATGGACAACAATACCACCAAAAATTTGGTTGTCCAATGGGTAGTATTATTAGCCCAGTAATCAGTAGATATGTTATGGATTGGATTCTCGATCAATGTGTTCCCCAACTTCCGTTTGAATTTCCATTTATTTACAAATATGTCGATGACATCATTTGTGCGGTTCCGAGTGATAAGATAGATTTAACGCTACAAATATTTAACAGCGTCAACGACAATATACAATTTACCGTCGAAACCGAATCACAGAACAGTGTCCCTTTTTTAGACACTAGGGTGATAAGACAGGAAAACCAAACCATCATACTGGATTGGTACCAAAAACCAACTTCGTCAGGCAAATATCTAAATTATCACTCAGACCACACCCACAAAACCAAAATAAACCTAGTCTTAGGTTTAAAGAACAGAATTAATAAGATCTGTCATCCAACTTTAAAAAAACCTGCGCTTGAACGCTTGGAGAACATCTTGATCGAGAATGCATACCCTAAACCACTCTTAAAAAGATTAATATACAACACTAATGCTAACATTAACGAGGAGGTTGAGAATAACAATGAACCCAAAACATATATTTCTTTTCCAAATATTCCTACTTTAACGAATGAATTGATAAATTTGTTTAAAGATGACAAACATCTAATTTTCGCTACAAAAAATTTGAAAACTGTCAACAATCTATATACACATATCAAAGATAAAACAAATGTTAATAATCAGACAAATTTAATTTACAAAATCCCGTGTGGTGGTTGTTCCCGGTCGTATATTGGACATACTTCCCAAAAACTAAGTACTAGATTGTCCCAACACAAACAAGGAGAAAAAAGAATAAATTCAAAAAATATTTGTGCGCTAGCTGCACATGCTCAAGAAACCAAGCATTTCATAAATTACGACGAAACTAGTATACTAGAATTTCAAAATAACTACAAAAAAAGATTATTTTTAGAAATGTGCCACATCAACAACAATAACACAGTTAACTACAAAACTGACACACAACACCTAAGTGCCATTTATTCTTATTTACTTAAAAATTACTAATAGAATTCCATAACCCTGTTTAAATTTACCGCCTTCTTTTGCCGCGCTTTTCACAGTTCTCTTCTTGCTTGTGTTGCGACAAACTCGTACTTAACCTTAGAAAAGTAGTTCTAGGTTTTTTCTCACACTTTCCGGTCAGTATGTGACGCTCACTGAGTAAAATATTTACCAGTTTTTAATACTATTTTAACGTAATTTATATCTAATATTTATATAGTCAAAATTCCTTTTCATAACATGTAATTCAGTATAGAACTTAAACTTTAACAACAAAATTTGAATGTTTCTGAAATTATCAATTTGGCAAGTGATTACACCAGTTATAACTATTGTAAGTACAACTAGATTTATTCTGTTTAACTTAACTTCACAAAAGAAATTATGTACATTTTAGTTTCCCTGATGAAGTTACAAAATATGTAACGAAATATTGGAATTTAAATAAAATTAACTACTTCATGGAATAACAACAATATATTTCCTAACAATCACCGCCGAGAAATCCGTTAATACATTTTATCTATTAAAATATAATACTTCTGTCAAATTCATTCCGCATGTGCCATTTTAAATAAGACAGACAAATACATTGCTGTCAAACAAATGTCATAACTTATAGGAAAATTCAAGGGTTATCTGTCATATTGACAAGATGTCATTAGAGGTTAATTTTGTTTAAATAATTATACCTGTTTTCTAAAAATTAAATTTAGATGTAGAAAAAATACGGTGTGCACCTTTTATCCGAAATATGTTTAGTTCTCTCGAGTGGTTTTCTGACTCCGCTAAATTTCTTACAATATTTAAATATAATACTTCTGTCAGATTCGTTCCCTGTGTTTCATTTTAAATGGAACGGGCAAATACATTGCTGTCAATTAAATATCAAGTCGTAACCATGGATATGACAAACCGAATGTTTCACGTTAAAAATACTCACGGTAAATATATACCGAGAGTTTATTTTATCAGTAAACATGGGGTATATCATTGCCATAGTTACGGTATGAATGTTTGACAGCAATGTTATGAAGCGTTTATTTTATGAGTAAACATAGGCGTTTAACATGGGAAGCAGTTTTTTGTAAATACAAAGGTCTGGCAATAAATCAAGCCATACTATTGAACATGATAATAGTACATTATTTAATATTAATTACTTTAATAATATTGCAAAAATTACAATAAATTAAATTGTAAAAATTATCAAATAAATAATTGTTTCACTTTTTTATTATGCAATATCAAAAGATTTGTAAATGTCTCGGTGGTGCAGTGGTTTTAACAGTTGCGTCTAAAACTTTTGGTTGGGGTTCGATTCCCTGTTGGGATAATTATTATATTTTTTTTTTTCATAAAAATTGTTGAAATTAAAAATCAGTTTATATTTCTATATTACAATCATTTAAAAATAATAATAACATTGTAATAAGTAAAGAGAAAATAATTGACAATAATTGATTACAATAATCAAAATATTGATGTAATAACAATGCATTGTATTTTTTATTTTGATAATAAAGTAAAACATAATATCTACACAAATTTATTTTACTTCAGTTATTACTTCCTTGTACGAAGTAAAGGAAGTATTGTAATCGCGAAAAAATTCGGTTTCCAGATTTCAACGGAAATATCCATTTTGACCATCTCTGAATCCATTTTGACTAATTTCGTCGTGACGTCTGTACGTACGTATCTCGCATAACTGAAAAACGGGAAGCCGTAGAAAGTTAAAATTTTGTATTTAGGACTGTTATAACATCTAGTTGTGCACCTCCCTTTTTGGTCATTGCATAACTTTCAGAAGTGGTACTTTACTTGAAGCCCATAATAGATTGTAATGGAAAACTATATTATAATATAATCCAAAACTTTTCAAATTTTTTATATAAGACTTTTATATCAATGGGAATAACATAATAGATTTTAGTAAAAATGGTCTACCCGGAAGTGGTACTTTACTTGAAGCCTATTGTAGATTTTAATGAAAAACTATAGTAAAATATAATCCAAAACTTTTCAAATTTGGTATATAATACTTTTATATCAATGGAAATAACATAATAGATTTTAGTTAAAATGGTATACTCGGAAGTGGTACTTTACTTGAAACCTATAATAGATTTTAATAAAAAACAATATTAAAATATAATCCAAAACTTTTCAAATTTGGCATATAATACTTTTATATCAATGGAAATAACATAATAGACTTTGGTTAAAATAGTCTAACCGGAAGTGATACTTTACTTGAAGCTATTATCAGTTTTTCTTGAAAAAAATGGTGTTATTTTGAAATTAACAATAAATGCTCCAAATAAAAGTTTTAGAGAATTGAATTTTGCGTCGAAAACTTTAAGTATGATTAAATTAGTTCTTTGTATAAGCGAGTTATGTAAATTTTTACATTATGTACTTTTTGGTTTCTGTAATTAAGTTTGCTATGAATTAGGACAAGAAATAACAAAAAAATAGAAAATATAATGTCAATGTCAAATTATGTCAAATACGTGCAATTTTATGATTGTGTGTGTTATTATACATATTTTACTTATTAACAAAATATGTATAGTGTAACAGGCGTACAAGGAAGTCATGTGGTGTCCACATCAGATATTTTTTATTAATATCAAAGGAAGTACAATGCATTGTTATTTATCAATATTTTGATTATTGTAATCAATTATTCTCAATTATTTTCTCTTTATTTATTAAAATGTTATTAGTATTTTTAAATGATTGTAATATAAAAATATAAACTGATTTTTAAAAGTTCAACAATTTAAAAAAAAAAATAATTATCCCAACGGGGAATCGAACCCCAGCCAAAAATTTTAGACGGAACTGTTATAACCACTACACTACCGAAACATTTAGAAATCTTTTGATATTGCATAATGTAAAAGTGAAACAATTATTTATTTGACAATTTTTACAATTTATTGTAATTTTTGCAATATTATTAAAGTAATTAATATTAAATAATGTACAAGATGTAATGTACTATTATCATGTTCAATAGCATGGCTTGATTTATTGCCAGACCTTTGTATTTACCAAAAACTGGTTCCCATGTTATACGCCTATGTTTACTCATAAAATAAACGCTTCAATACATTGCTGTCAAACATTCATACCGTAACTATGGCAATGATATACCCTATGTTTACTGATAAAATAAACTCCCGGTATATATATATATATATATATATATATATATATATATATATATATATATATATATATATAAAGTTCAGAAGAAAAATGCGCTCTATTCAATCTTTTTTGTTTCATAAAGATTTAATTATTTCATTAGAGACATATTATTTGTAATTGCAGGTTTGTGTGCTTGATATATAATTTAATACATAAAAGTGCAATAATTATATTGTATAAAACATGGTGAAGAATAACTGTGCAGTTCAAACTTGTTCAAACAATTCATTAAAAAACCCAAAACAAAACTATTTATAAACAACTTTAATTTACATTTTGTCCGCCAGGGTGATCTGGAATCGTTCAGATACATGACGTATGCGCTTACGTGATCTCGTTTGAGATTTGAAATTGAAAAAATTATATCTACAAAACAATGCACCCAAATGGCGTGAAAATATTATTTACATATACTGTGATCGGTAGACTTCCAGGAAAAAAATAGAACGGAAAATATGGCATGACCCCATTGGAAGAATCTCTGATATTTAGGAAGTTCCTCAGACAATCAAAAATAGATATAATTAGAATTGTATGTGTGCAGAAGACATGTTAAATATAATAAAAACAATATTTGGGTAAAGTTCTGTAATTTTTTACCTCTCGCTAAGAGAGGTATGGGATCATGCTAAAAATCACATATCCAGATTTAAGTGAATAAGCACGATTTAAGGTCCATATAAACCGATTTTAACACTTTTACGGTGATGTCTGTGTGTGTGTGTGTGTGTGTGTGTGTGTGTGTGTGAGTGTGTGTGTGTGTGTGTGTGTGTGTGTGTGTGTGTGTGTGGATGTTGGAGGGACGATTACTCAAAAACTATAAGCCGCCATATTACCTGTTTAACTATGAATTCCTCAATCTGACATTTCTGGGAAGAGCTGAAAAGGTTTTGGTAACAAATGAACAACCGGAAGTAGTAGTTTTTTAAAAAATCTTCTAAATATTATTTTTTGAAAATGTTTGATATTACGCATTTTGTGGAACAATTAGAAATACCGCCAATATTTGGCTAAAGTTCTGTAATTTTTTTGTTACAAAACGACGGTTCGATAGCGAAGTGCAATACATTACTTACATAGCCTAATATGGAAATGGCGAGAGGTCTTGTGCTGGCCACAACAGATTTTTTGCTATAAAACGACAGTTCGATAGCGAAGTGGCAATACAATACTTATACAGGATGTTAAAAAATAAGTATCCCAAATTATGAGTACTGACCAAATTGAGTAAAAAAAAAGCTTAATCAACATGGGTCCGATCTTCAATAGTTTCCGAGATATAAGGCAATGAAAAATGAGATTTTTCGGTGTTTACCTCTGCTATCTTGAAAACTGTAAGAGTTAAGACTTTGGTTAAATGAGACATTTTGTTTACCTTTCAGAGATCATCTGAGATGTGTATTTGTTTTTTAAAAAAATCGAATAATTGTACTAAGGCAAAAGTTGTAGCGACCTTTGCCAATATTTAGTTTTAACATAACTTCGTAACTATTAGAAAATGAAAAAAATGTTTCATATAAAATGTTATTGTTTTTTTACAGTCTATTTACTGGCATAGACAAAAATTTTTCGACCACTATCTTAGTCAGTTTTTCTTCGATTCTAATACAAAATGGCCTGTTTCTCAAAAACAGTTGAAGATTTCGGCCCATGTTGATTAGACTTTTTTTCTCGTTTTGGTCAGTACTATATGCCCTCATAATTTGTTACACTTATTTTTTAACACCCTGCATGTATAACATAAAATAAAAATCGCGAGAGGTATTGCGCTGCCCATAACAGATTTTTTTATATATAAATGAATAAAATTTCACAATTCTTTACAGATTTACTAAATTTTAACCACCAAGCTTTAGAGTACCATAATTGCAATTACTACTCGTAGCTATAATAGTAATTAAGGTACCAAGGGTTGTTATAAGGACAATAATGCCTGAGGTCAACAGTGTACTGTCGAGGGCCTCTGGCCCGAGGCGAGTACGTTGACTGAAGGCATTATTGTCGTTTAACACCCGTGGTGCCTTCAACGTTTTATGTCTTACTAGAAATTCTTAATAAACATTTCGTCTGACTAGAATTTATCAAACAAAAATAATAAATCACAAAATTTTAATACAACTTACAAAGTAGCCTGTGAATGCGGTATCTAGATAATATTTTGTTTCTGTCAACAAATTATTTTCAAACAAAAAATATACAGGGTGTCTCTTAAATAGGGGGACATGGCTTAACCACAGATTCCTGAGGCTAAAATAAGACGATTTAACCAAACTTGCTTCTACCGGAAAGTGTACCATTTAGCCAGAATTCTGCTTCTAAGTTCTTCGAATAAAAAATAATTTTGCTTATAATATTCGGACCCTTTATTCGATTTGGATGAAATTTGGTATGACAGTTTATATGATTATAAGTCATCTTTTAAGGTGATACTTGTTATTATTAGTAAACCACTAGTGTATGAAACTTAGGTCTCCCAACATTAATTAGACCGTAACTTTTTAATGGCAATGCCGAAAACGTGAAATTATTTTTCTTCAGAAAGATACATTCAATAGTAAACTTTTGTCTCTCTGTGTAATTTGTGATATCTGCTACGGTTCACACAGAAAAATATAAAATCTGAGTGTCTGCACTGCTAAATTTTTAAAATAAATTTAATCTAGCAATCTATCCAAATGTCAAACAAGTAATTTTTAATGACAGTAACGAGTTGTCAATCTTTACAACTTGTTTAGGAGTAAGCTAAGATATGTAATCGTTTTATTTATAATAATGGTAGTAAAATACTATTAGGCCGAACACACGGATGTTACTAATTTTAGAATATTGCGAAGAAAATTTTTGACAACCCGTAAAACAATTGTTACTGTCATTAAAAATTACTTGTTTGACATTTGGATAGACTGCTAGATTAAATTTATTTTAAAAATTTAGCAGTGCAGACACTCATATTTTATTTTTTTCTGTGTGAACCGTAACAGATATCACAAATTACATAGAGAGACAAAAGTTTACTATTGAATGTATCTTTCTGAAGAAAAATAATTTCACGTTTTCGGCATTGCCATTAAAAAGTTACGGTCTAATTAATGTTGGGAGACCTAAGTTTCATACAATAGTGGTTCACTAATAATAACAAGTATCACCTTAAAAGATGACCTATAACCATATAAACAGTCATACCAAATTTCATCCAAATCGAATAAAGCGTCCGATTATTATATGCAAAATAAATTTTTTTTCGAAGAACTTTGAAGCAGATTTCTGGCTAAACGGTACACTTTCCGGTAGAAGCAAGTTTGGTTAAATCGTCTTATTTTAGCCTCAGGAATCTGTGGTTAAGCCATGTCCCCCTATTTAAGAGACACCCTGTATTTCTTGTGGTATTTTTATGTCAATATGGACGAGCAATGTTATTGCTATGAATAAGAAGTATGCTGGTTTGTATTTGTGATGAAACAAATATGATTATAAACGACTACAATTCACAATGCTTCTTAACCTTAACTGCACTTTATGTTAGTATCAGTATAATTAATCTCAGTTTGTTGTCAACATTACCATAGCAACTTAATACGCCCTAGGGTATTATTTACTCAATAACGGACCTAATGTTGAGGTTATTATAAAACAATAACATACTAGTAAGACATAAATGAATTTTAGTTTTCACCTCCCGCTACCCTTGGTAAGGGTGGTATAGGGATCGTGCTAAAAATCACATATCGAGATTTTAGTAAATGACCACGTTTTAAGGTTTCTAGAATCCAATTTTAACATTTTCACGATGATGTCTGTGTGTGTGTGTGTGTGTGTGTGTGTGTGTGTGTGTGTGTGTATGTGTGTGTGTATGTGTGTGTGTATGTGTGTGTACGTGTATGTGTATGTGTATGAATTTTGTCTTCGCTCTAACTCAAATACTATCATTCGAAAACTCTGAAACCTTGTATTTCTACCTTATTCTAATACGAAAAGAAGCCATTAGATTTTGGTATAAATCGGATATACAGAAATGGCACTTTATTTGAAGCTCATAATGGTTTTTCTTCAAAAAATACCATTAAATGCCATTTTTTCGCATTTTATGTCATTGAAAAATTATAGATTATTGAATTTTGTACAGGTATACATTAATACTTTTTCTATATATTTTACAGATAAATTTAAAAATCATTTTTCTTTTCTTAATCCCGAAGACTAAGATAAACAAAATTCCTTTGTTACACACTTTATTTTTCAAATGAATGTAACTGACAGGTAAACGTCATTGTCAAAAAATTAATCACTTCAAATTAATAATAGTGACATATTAAATAATAAAGAAAATCGTAAATAAAGCAATAGTTACATGCAATGGAACATAATATACCGTGAGTATTTTTTAACGTAAAACATTGGGTTTGTATCTCTATGGTTACGACTTGATATTTGATTGACAGCAATGTATTTGCCCGTTCCATTTAAAATGAAACATAGGGAACGAATCTGACAGAAGTATTATATTTAAATATTGTAAGATATTGAACGGAATCAGAAAACCGCTCGAGAACACTAAACATATTTCGGGCACAAGGTGCACACAGTATGTATCTAAATTTAATTTTTAGAAAACAGGTATAATTATTTAAACAAAATTAACCTCTCATGATATCTTGTCAATATGACAGATAACCGTTTTTCCTATGTTATAATTTGACATTTGATTGACAGCAATGTATTTGTCTGTCTCATTTAAAATGACACATGGGAAATGAATTTGACAGAAGTATTATATTTAAATATTGTAAGAAATTTAGCCGAGTCAGAAAATCACTCGGGAACAAGGTGCACACTATATTTTTCTACAACTAATTTTAATTTAGAATGCAGGTATAATTATTTAAACAAAATTAACCTCTATTGACGTCTTATCATATGTCAAATTCGTTCCCTATGTTTCATTTTAAATGGAACGGGCAAATACATTGCTGTCAATCAAATATCAAGTCGTAACTATGGACATGACAAACCCAATGTTTCACGTTAAAAAATACTCTCGGTAGTTTGCAGCATTAGTAAATACGTAGGTATGTATTTAAATTAATAAAAATTAAATAGCGGGAGGTTTTGTGCTGCCCACATCAGATTTTTTTATTATTATTTTACAGTAGACATTATCACATTTAATTATTATATGTGAATCCGTAAATTGTATAACATTGTGTATATAAGATAAATTTGAAATATTTTTTTTTTTTTTTTGAAAGTAATTAATTTAATTAGTGATATAACACCTTCAATTTGTAAAATTGTTATTTGTTGTTAATATATACAATAAATACAATTTTACGGTTAACTTCTTTCCTGGCCATAAAGTAAAGTTTTATGTAATAAATGTAATAGCCGAAAATACGGTATATCCCCATTTAATAAGCCCTTATGTCGTACATTATCCCAGATTACTTAAGAGTTGAAGTTGAGTGGTTTGGAGCGGATCTGCTGACTTGTAAACAATCTAGTATTTTTTTAATAATTTTTAAATAATATAATAGACCAAATAGGGCACTTAAATAGCACACAAATCATATTTTTTAGTAGAAAATTCAGAATTGGGCATGAATGGTTTGGAGCGGTTATGCAGGCTTACAGCCAAGCCAACAAAAATTATGATTTTTTAAACAAAGATAATATCCCAAAATTCGCCATTATGACACTTCATTTTCACAGAATGAGACCTTTATTCATCATATACTTTATTTGGTGTTTCGCTATGTGCTTGCTAGTTTAGCCGACAAGAAATTTGGCAACGTTGCGGAAGTCAGCCCTACGCTTCAATATCTTGTATACAATTACAGTGATGGAAGTAACTTCGTATTTTAAGTATGTGCAATTGTATATTAATTTTTAATATAATATTTTCTTACCCCTCTTTTGAAAACCTTAATTCAGAAGTTCCCCTAAGCCTATATATATATACAGAGTGTAAATTTTAAAACGGGTCATAGGGCTATAACACAGAAAAACAGTTTTTTGGACGCCAAAAGTTTCTATATTAATTTATTTAAAAAATAATTAGTGCATATTATAAAGAAAAAAATTACGAATTTTTTGATATCAAACATATTACATTTCTGTTTCATATAAAGCCAGAAAATAAATTTAAAAATTTGCACAATTAAGAAAAAATATCAATAGCCGTGGAACTGACAGAAACAAAACAAAACAATTGTTGACTTAGACGCTCATTAATAAAGGTTTCTTACACTTTATTTGTTAAATTATTATTATTATGTTCGTTGTATTAAGAAGAAATCACGAACAATTTGTCTCATGAAGAAAAATTACAAATTATTAATGCTGTGCCTGCGCCACTCGCGCACTTATGACAAATTTTCGCACCTAACCTATGAAAATGTACGACGATGATAACAAAGTTCCTGCAGAAAAGAGTGACGAAATACTAATTGGACTTCAAAAAAGTGTTTACCTTTATTTTTTTATCTTATATAAATATAATATATCGCAATTGCACATATAAAAGTTAGATTATACGAAATGTCAAACATAAAATTCTGAATTTTAATTTACTGCATAAACAACGTTATTTTAGTTTAGTTTCTTAATTTAGTAGCTTAATTTAATTTCATAATTTACATGCTGCATAAACCTAGCATAAATTGTTTTAATTTGTTCCCTTGTAGTTTGCAGTTTTTTCTTTTCTTATAACTTATTTCTTATTACATGTAGATCATATTTAGTTTGTAAATACCTATTACAATAAATAATAATTGTTTCTGATATAAATATCCCAGTTTTTACTTTATTTTGTGTTATTTTGTATTGGTTCATAAATTAATAACTTTAGTCTTTAATTGTCCCCTATCATGACAATGTTTTGTTACTGTCACTTTCATGGCTAATGATATTTTTTCTTAATTGTAAAAATTTTTAAAATTAATTTCTGGCTTTAAATAAAACAGAAATGTAAGGTGTTTGGTATGAAAAAATTCGTAATTTTTTTCTTTATAATAGGCACCAATTATATTTTCAATAAATTAATATGGAAACTTTTGGCGTCTAAAAAACTGTTTTTCTGTGTTATAGCCCTATGACCCGTTTTAAAATTTACACCCTGTATATATAACCGTGAAGTTTTCGTTTTATATCGCTTTTGTGTGAAGTAATTCTACCTGAAAGTAGTGTGACCGACGTAACTTAAATTGTAATTTTGACATGGGATTTTGTATATGATGTTCGAATTTTGCATTTTTGGAATTTTTTCTTTTAGTTTACTACATATTGTTTTAACTGAGACAACTTTTGTTTGCTATGCGTACGTATTGTGTCGTCCTGGACCATGTTAATTATGTTTTTCGTAATTTTGTCTATGTATGGAAGTGAGCAATATTTTATATTGTTATTGTCGGTCTGTAAGTCGTTGTTTGTTTCAGTACACACAATTTTGCTCTAAAATAAATAGGGAAAGAAATATCGCCACATGATAAAATTAGCATTGAATTTCCTATATTGCATAAATCAATTCACCACCCGGTATATATATATATATATATATATATATATATATATATATATATATATATATATTTATACTTTGGATTAACTTTAGAGCAAAATATCAAATTATTGGGAATAAAGTAAATAACATTGTCTACAAAAAAGGATTTTAACTTTTTTCTGTTAAATGATGAAAGTTACAGTTATTCAAAGCACGTAGCATATATACAAATTTTACGATAATCAGAAATCTGAGGCAAAAACAGTGGAGTTTGGCCGCAAGGTTCAATTCTTGGACCCATACTCTTTATTCTCTATATAAACGGTATTAAAAACATTTTAAATCTTATAAATTTGTTGCTTATGCGGATGATGTATCGATTCTATCTTCAGACATAAATGAAGTGTCGAATATTGTAACGAAATTGTCGTCATGGTTTGCATCTTTAAATCTTATGCTACCGAAAGTAGATAATGCGAAAGTTTTAGGATTACATGTACAAAAAAACTTAAAATGGGATATTCACATTAACAAAATTTGTAGTACACTCTCATCTTTATGCTACGTTATAAAAAATGTCAGATTAATGTCCGACATATTTTTAACTAAAATGTTCTATTTTGCCAAGTTCTACTCCATCCTAAGTTATGGAATTATTTTTTGGGGTAACTCACCTTCTGCAATTCGTGTTTTTAAGCTTCAAAAACACGCTGTTAGAAATATATTTCTGTTAAACAAGAGAGAATCCTGTAAGCTGGTGTTTAGAAACGAAGAATTGTTAACTTTACCTTGTCTATATATCTTAAATACCATCCTACATATCAAAACAAAGAAAGACAAGTTACCTACTTTATGCGAACTTCATAATTACGATACTCGTGGAAAAAACAATTTACAAATACCAAAGATAAAATTAAAAATTTCAAAATAATCCAAATTATTATGGCCTTGTTTTTTATAATAAACTACCTCAAAATCTCAAAGATATTGAATCCGTAAATAGTTTTAAAAATAATTTAAAAAAATATCTTGTACAAAAATGTTACTATCATGTCAATGAATTTCTGAATGATAAATAGGTAATAACTTTCTTCTTTTTTAACCTATGCACGAATATTTTGTGTTTGTAAATTTTGACTTTTCCTATATCAATGTATTTTGATCTTTGGAAATAAAGAATTATTATTATTATTATTATTACATACAGGGTGTTAAAAAAAGAGTAAACAAAATTGAGGGCATATAGTACTGACGAAATTGAATAAAAAAAAGCTAAATCAACATGGGCCCGATCTTTAATAGTTTCCGAGCTAAAAGGCAGTGATAATGAGTTTTTACAGGGTTTACTTCTGCTATCTACAGAACTATAAGAGTTACGACTTCGATTAAATAAGAGTGGGTCCCATGGTCTCGTGCCTGAGTGTCTGGTCGCGAACTTGGGGGTACCGGGTTCGATCCCGACCGACGCCAAATATTACGAATTTTAAATGGCACAAAAGTGACCCCTGTGGTGCACTCTCCACGCCAGCATTGAGTGCCCGTGAGGTGACGCCTGGTAAGCGCCCGCACGGTACAAATATGTCATCATCATTACCGATATCTGCAATAAAGCAGATTGGCACACCCAGAAATGGGTAATATGCCGTGATGATATATTTATTTATTTATTTATTTATTAAATAAGAGTTTGTCTCTCAGAGTTCATCTTAGATGTGCTTTTATTTTAAAAAAATCAAATAATTATTCTAAGTTGAATGTTAAGGCGATCTTCATTTTCATGTAACTATTACAAATTGAGAAAAATGATTCATAAAAAAGTTTATTCATTCTTATAGTTTACTTAGTAGTAATAGACTATTAAGGTTCTTCAGAATTTTAACAAAGTGTATCCATTATTAACGATAAATTGTTCACTGAAATCGATACTGAATTATTAAACTTTAATTAGTGAGTATAACATTAATTTTTTTTATTACTATCGGGTATAAAATTATACTAATTGAAATTAAAAAACTTCTTTAAATTAAGTCGTAAAGAGTTGTAAATAATTTATACATTTCTATTGTACATCGAATTTCAATTTTCGTAATTTAGTTCTATAGTAATAACAACAATAATTTGAAACCGAAATAAACTAGTTTCGGGAAGGTTTTTGGAAATTGTCATTGTTTTGAGAGCGTTCATTAATTGCACATAAACCAAAAATGTATAACTTTGTCTCAAGATGAATAGAAGAGCAAGAGCAGGATATTTAATAAGACCAATATTAGGTGTTAAAACTCTCCAAGTAACTGATTCAGTTGGCGATACAATTATTTTTTTATTTCACTGTTTACAATACGTTAGATAAAGGCGGCAATACTATTGACATGTCATTTTTATAATAGACACAAGTGGGTTATGTCAGAGCAGGGGCTTGACAGCTAGGATTTCGAGTAGTTGGAATACTTTAGATCATTGATCTGTGGATAAAGTGAATATGCAGCAAATAAAAGGATATGGGTAGGGGAAACAACACAACCGTTTTAATGAAAAAATTTAAATGTTCTCAAATTAAATTTAAAGTATTTTTTTATTGCCAACTGAATCAGTCATTTTTAATCACTCACATATTCTATTCTCGCAAATAAATTCTAATAAACATATGCCACATCATTTCTCTTACAGGAGTATCGACCTTTGAAGAGATATGTGCTTTAGTTTAGGGTATACGAAACAATAATTATTTTATTGCTTACGCACATAAACAACAAGAAACTTAGCATTTGAGCTAAATTGTAAATTTTATACAACTTTTTTAAATAACTGTTGTGAATTTTTAAAATTAAAGATGCTTTACTTAACACTGAAAATTAATAGAAACGTCGAAATTTGGTCACGCTGTAGATTACAGAAATTGTATCTTTACATATTTAGTACTTTGAAGGTCTAATTTTGTAGGTAATTAAATTCTCTACAAGATTGATTATGAGGACTTTAACGCTAAACTTATGTATTACGGAGCTATTGCGATGTGAAGCGGAAAGAAACTCAAAATTTTACTAAGTACGCAATTTATCTTCACTTAACTACTTTGCAGAAAATTTTGTCCTCTACAAGTCGGTAAATAACTTTTTTTGTGCTATTTTCGATGGTTTTTACAAGATGGCGAAGAAGCCGGGTAGGGGGGATTGTGTAAATTTGGATTTTTTACTAACCAACCATCCTATACAACATATCAAAAATGGTATATACTCCTTTCGTTAAGACGAGAGAATGTGTAACTAATCTTAATAAGTAATCACAAACCAGTTATTTTATTGGTTAGGCTCCCGAATTATTGATTCTAGACAATTGATTAGCACACCGTACTTACGATTTTGTGAATTTTAATATAAATATTATAAAGCATTCAGCAATTGCAGTTAGATTTTTATTTCATATAGTTTAACGTAACATTACAGAATGTGTATATTCGAAGTGTACAGGTTGATAATTCTCTACTTATCTTTTGTTAGTTTTATTTGCAAAATGTTATAATTGAGACGATATATTGTTATACGTGAAAGACATACTGATGTTTTGTTCATAGATTATATTTACAAAATGAGTTGTTGGTAGATTTCATGCCTTTCTTACAAAATTTTTGAAGCTATGTAAAATCAGGTAATAAATGCGGATTCCCGACCCCCCAATTTCTTAGCAATATGCATAGGCAATACAAACCATAATGGCTCACCTGCATATAACAATAGATATTTTTATTTTAAGAAACTTACTATTTGGGGTCCAGTGGCCGCGTGCCTTAGTGTTTGGTCGCGAACTCGGAGGAACCGGGTTCGATCCCGACAGACGCCAAATATTTACAATTTTAAATGACACAAAAGTGACTCCTGTGGTGCACTCTCCACACCAGTTGTGAGTGCCCGTGAGGTGACGCCTGATAAGCGCCCACACGGTAAAATATATAGTCATCATTACCGATGTCTACATGTGTTGTAGATACTGGCACACCCAGAAATGGGTAATATGCCGTGATGATATATTTATTTATTTTACTATTTGGGTTTCAATAATGGCAATTATATACGAATAATCCGGATGTTAAGGGAGTTCACCCTGAATTTAGTGATGCAGGATGTAAACGGCGAAAAAATTCCTCCAACCTGTATTTTGTGATGCAAGCAAGCCGTGTGGTTTATATGTTGCTGGGACCATACCTTACCAATTAAGACATGTAGCCGCCCGCAAATGTCCCGCAGGCACTGTTGTATATTGCGGGGTGTATACCTCATTGGCGCGGTTTTCTTAAAGTAGTTTCGGCGCGCATACTATTAAATCTATATTGCAGATTGTATGTCTTATTGGCGCGTTTTATTTATGTAAGTTGCAGTGGCGTGCAAACCATTGGATCTACAGAGCTATTTTTTTTTTTTCAATATTTATTGCAATGAAAAGGTATTTCATACAATTTGCACAAAAAGAGTTTGATTACACATAACGTACCCACTTTTCTCTTGAACCGAGCACTTTGTGGGTTTTTGGAGAAAATGCTGGTTTCCTTCGCCAATTTTGTAAGACTCTACGTTATACCAAAACATATTCCTAATAAAAGTTGTAGCGCGTTCAAAAAGAGCTATCGAAGAAGAGTAGGTGAGCCGAGCCGTCCTGCGCGAAAGAAAACATTACGTCAATTCGGGCAAGCCATTTAGTTTATATATTGGTGGGAACATACGCTACCGATTAAGAGATGTAGCCACCCGGAAATGTCGCACAGGTTTTGTATATTGCAGGTTGTATACCTCCTTTTGAAACTTTCGTGTCAGCGGGCCGCTAATAGCCACAGACATGCCGTTGAGCTCTCTATTGATAGCTTTTTGAACTTTTTTTAGCATTATTTTCCGTTATAATGTAGCATTTTTACACTATTGTCCAAGGAAACCAGAATTTTCTGTAAAAATCCACTAGGTGCTCTATTTAAGGGGAATATTATAAAATAAAACTCTTTTTTGTACCGAAGCATTAAACACTTTTTCATTACAATTAGTATAAAAAAGAAATCAGCTTTGTAGATCCAATGGTTTGCTCACCACTGCAACTTTACTAAGAAGAACACGCCAATAAGGTATACAACCCGCAAAATAGGCGCCTGCTCGACATTTCCGGATGGCTACACCTCTTAATCGATCGGGTACGGTCCCAGCTCCTCGAATTGACGTAACCATGCATGGCGCTCGGCGCACCTACGAGTCCCTTTAGAAGCTTCCATGTCAGCGGACCACTGATAGACCCAGGTACGCCACTGAGTTCTCTATCGATAGCTCCTTGAACGCCCTGCAACTTTTATTAGGATTATTTTCCGGTATATCTTAGCGGTCAAGAAAGCAAAAAAACACAAAGTGCTGTGTTCAAAAGCAACATAAATTTCTAACTAAATTTGTTCTTTTTGCACTGTAATATTAAAGACCTTATCATTACAAGTAATATAAAAAAAATCAGCTCTGTAGACCCAATGGTTTGTGCACCACTGCGCTATTAAGTAAAACGCGTCAATAAGTATACAACCGCAATATACAATACCTGCTCTGTATTTCCGGGTGGCTACACTTCTTAATCGATTGAGTATGGTCCCATCAACATATAAACCAAACGGCTTGTTCCAATTGACGTAACAATGGTCTCCAACGCACGGAGCGATTCGACGCACTTACGCGTCTCTAAAAATTTCCGTGGCGACTAGCATCTGATAGCCATAGACACGGCGCTGAGAAAGGCAGAATTTTCTCCAAAAAACAACAAAGTTCAAGAGGAAAATGGATATGTTATATGTAACCAAACCAATTTTTTGCACTGCACCAACAAAGATCTTATCACTACAATTAATATTTGAAAGAAATCAGTCATGTAGATTCAATGGTATGCGCGCCGAAGCTACTTTAAGAAAACCGCGCCGATGAGGTATACACCCCGCATTACACAACAGTGCCTGCGGGGCAATTCCGGGTGGTTACATCTCGTAATCGGTAAGATATAGTCCCAGCAACATATGTTCCAAACGGCTTGCTTGCATAACAAAATGCAGGGTGGAGGCATATTTTCGCCCTTTACATCCGGACTAACATACTTGAATTATATTTTAAAATAATTTAAATCAATCAATCGTTCATTGAAATTTATTGCAATTCATTCGTATTAACGAAAAGGTGACGAAAATGAATTGTATAAATACATATAGGGCGAAGACCGTGGATAAAATCATACTTATAATTAAAGTATATATTAAAATTTTAAAATAAAATACTTCGTAAAAATAATATTGTTTGTTTTTTTTTTATATTTAATTATGGCCTTCGATGCGGTGTCGATTGACCAGAGACAATGTAGTTTTGAGTATTTAATTTAGGACAGTGAAGGTTGCTTGAGCGCTACCTCTAACCGCACGACCGCCGAGGTGGCAGTATTGTTTGTTGAATATTATTATTAGCGTACAATATCCGTTCGATCAATAACGTCCCTCTAATCATTTTTATAACCCAATAATACAATAAAAATTCTATTTTCAATATACCTAACCTATATTATCAAATTTCTAAAGATGAAAATTTTGCTTAAATTTACAATCAAATTTTCAATTAAATCTAGCAGTTTAAAATAATATTTATGGCTATGCAAGTGAATTTCAACTTCAGGTATACATTGCAATGTTATACAGCACTCGGCGCAACTTTCCAGTACCAGTCCTATTCTACTTGTCCAACTGGCAACTGCACTAGAAATAAAATGTAAAAACATGCACGCTCTGAACCGGTCCTCCGCCTGATAAGAAATGAACCAAACCGACCCGAATTAAACAACCTGACCCGCACTGGACCTACCCAGACTGAACCAGCTCGATCTAAAACCTAAACCCGACCCGAACTTTATATCTTGTATACAAACTCGATTCGAAACCCGAAGATGGATCGGTTCGGGTCGGAATTCGGGTTCGGGTCGAAATGCTTATCTCTAGCTTACTTCCTAAGGGCTGGTTTATGATGAATTTAATTTACGAATTTACAATTTATATTTTAAAATATAAACTCACTTAAACCGCATGCGATGGTTAATAAAAGATTTACAAATTTGGAAATTTAGATTTGGAATATAACTATACTTTATACTTCCAAATGTAAATTACAAATTTGATCAATCACAAGAGAGAACTATTAAAAATGGCGATATGGTATAAGTTTGTTTCATCCGACAACTGTCGTTTATGTTTGTGAGTAGTTGACATTTTGAAGATGAATTCACAGGAACAAATTGTTATTTTGTTTTTGTTGATAAGCAGTATTCGCAAACATCGCAATTTGTACTACAAAGCAAATTAATTGTACAAAAATAAAAACGTTTGCGTAGTTTCAATGCAACGAGGGCTAGCACGAAATTAAATACATGCACATTCATACGAGTATATTGGAATGAGAATCTTTCAGTCTAACATTTGTGGAAGATAATGTGAGCCAACGGGAGGAGTCCGCCATAGCTCAATTGGTAGAGCGTTGTCCCAGCAAGACAGTGGGTCAGGGTTCAAATCCCGGTGGCTGACATTATCTTTTTACTCATTCCTAATTTATTTAGAATATATAGACTGCATCCTCAAAGTTCATATCATATACTAGGAAGAATTGTTCATGATCTTGTTATTTCACTTTCAGAAACAATGATACTGCTCGTTGACAAATCAACATGTTTATGGCCTAACCACGAACTAACAGACCGACCACCTACGTTTTTTTTTTTAAGTTTGTCTTTGTTTTATTTCTTTATTATACAAATTGCAAAAAAAACATTCCTGATGTTATTAAAAAGTCATCTTGTTCATTAGCGTCTAACAAATTCATGGTTAAGAATACATAATTGTAACCTAAAATTTGAACTGATACCTGGTGAAACTTGAAATAATAAGCAGTGACAAGTCACCTGATATATACTGATTGGTTAGATCCAGACGTACAAAATCGAACATAAACCAGAGGGAAAATTGTAAATTTTAAATCAAAATTTTTATAAATTATATTTATCATAAACCAGCCCTAAGTGTTGATAATGTTTAAATGTGTACCTGCACATATTAACGTATCCCTATATTTGGACACTCCTTTAAATTAGAGTAAACTTAAGGTAATAACCTACACATTATTTATTTGTGATTTGTGAATACATCTTTAGTTTTTTGACTTGTAAAAACTATGGATAAGTGAACAAATGTCGTTGGACGAGCATCGCCCTTTTTTGTCATGGTTGAGTAAACTTTTCTTACGCGTTGAAATAATGATGCAGTGTTATTAGAGTAGCAAAACTTACATAGTCAGTAGTAAAAAGGTGTCTTTCTCTTTTCAGTAACATGCCCACCATTGACGTCAACCTCGGTGGATATAGAGTGTACATTTAATAACAAAACAGTGAATTGTAGTAAGCCTGTAGTAGATGGGACAATAGCCAAATGTAAATGTAAAGAGTTCTATGTGTCAGTAAGTACACACCAATTTCCCACAACTGTTTGCAGAGGAGGAGGATGGGACAAGATTTTAATTGAATGCGTTCCAGGTTCGTTTTCAAACATGCATAATAACTATTTATGTAATGAGTTGCGAAATGATAGTGTTTTAGGCAAGCGACGCGAAATTTGTACGCACGAGCGTTAAGCGAGTAGTATAACACAAGTGCCTAAAATACTCATATCGAAATGTACCTATTACATACAATATTTTTTTATAATAGCGTTTTAAAACAGATAAATTATTATCAAATATCAACAGTTTGAATTTTTCAAGTTGCTAAATGAAATGCTTTTAAGTACTAGTGCTTGAAAGTTACATTTTACGCACTAAACTGTCATTTTTAAGCACTAGTGCTTAAAAGTATTTCATTTAGCAACGAAAATGACAATCAAAAATTTGTTGTTATAAAACTCTAGTATAAAAATATTATATAATTAATTAGTAAATCTTATTATTTACAATTCACAAATTTTTAGAATGTGGGGAAGGTGCTTCAAAAGGTGTAACATATATAGTTAATGGTACAATACCCAAAGTTGGCGAATTTCCTTGGCATATTGCACTTTATCGTCTCGAAAATGACAAACATATCTACAAATGTGGCGGTTCAATTATAACTCCATTAATAATAATATCAGGTACTTAACTACACCTACTTAATGTCATTTTTCCTTTTTATGTAACTTATACAGGGTCATCGGCGAAAGTCCGCAACTAAGAATATTTCATTTATATTGAAAGATAGAAAAAAAGTTTATTAAGCAAACCCTCACTGTTTAACTAGACAAGGGGCTCATAAGACGGTCGTAGTAATATTTCTGTATCACTCCCGGTTTTAACGGAAATGAGTACAACTTTAAATCTAGCATAGGTAATCGGTATTTTTTCAAAATGTACATAAAACTACCGTGTGCCCTGAGTGTCTGGTCACGAATCTGCAGATCCAGGTTTGATCCCGACTGACTCAAAAAATTCGAATTTTAAATAATACAAATATGACACCTGTGATTCACTCTCCACGCCACCAGTGAGTGCCCGTGAGGTAACGTTTGGTAAGCACCTGCACGGTACAAATATTTTATCACTACCTATATCTGTGTAGAAAACAGATTGACACTCAGAAATAGGTAATATGCCATGATGATATATTTATAATTTACTTATTTATTTATTTATTCATGGGATATAATTTGTAAAATTTAGAGCTGCATTTTTTTGAGTTCAAGGTTATGAAATGTACCTGTACAATGAAACTTACATTATTTTATAGAATGAGCAGTTGCAAGTTTAACGCGTTTTCATGTAAAGAATTAGAACAAAATTAATTTAATTACCACATTTTTTATAAATGAAAGAATAGGTACATTAAAAAAAACTAAGGCAGAAAATTTAAATTTAAAAAATTTATATACATGTTCTACAGGTCGTGAGGAGTGTTTCTGTATAGTGTGACTTACGTACGATAGATGGCGAAATTATTTTTTTTTATCTCTCTATATATATATATATATATATATATATATATATATATATATATATATATATATATATATAAAAGACCCGTTTATGTACGTACGCGACTGTACCGATTTTAACAAAAATTTATTTATGTATGTTTATGGATAGTGAGGAGTGTTTCTGTATAGATGGCGCAATTTTTATTCACTGTATATCAACAATTGATAGATGGAGCAAATGTTATTCTCACAGTATATCAACAAATGCTATTTTACTTAACCTCAACTCAAGACGATTGGTTTCAACCTTTTCATTAAGTTTAACTACCTATTTTAGATTAGATAAATCAAAATGCCACGATCACGTGCAAATATTGGTCGCCGTACACGACAAACTAATCGCATACGTGCATTACGATCACAACAAACACAAGAGGAACGCACAGCAGAAAACGAACAAACTAGAAATCGTGTATCACTTTTCCGTGCACATTTAGTAGAAGAACAACGCGAAATACGAAATGAAGAACAACGTGTTAGATATAGACAAGCAAGAGCAGCAATACATAACACTAATAGAATCACATTTCTACGTCTTGCATTTGACTATGACCCAACAATTAATTACAATTCACATCGCAATATTGATATTGGTAATATGGATCAAGTGTGTGCCCATTGCAAAGCATTGAAATACAAAAATGAAGCACCAGGGTTGTGTTGCGTTAATGGTAAAGTAAAATTACCAGAATTAAATCAACCACCAGAACCATTATTTACATTGGTATCTGGAACGACGCCACAATCAAAACATTTTCTTAAAAATATTCGAAAGTACAACACTTGCTTCCAAATGACTTCATTCGGTGCAGACAATATAATTACTGATCATTTTATGCCAACATTCAAAGTACAAGGACAAATATATCACAGTGCAGGTTCATTATTACCTATTCCTGATGAACAACACAAATTTCTACAAATATATTTTCTTGGCAATTCAGATAATGAAATTAACACTAGATGTGCAATTACTTCGGGAATACGCCGTGACATTGTACAGTCATTACAAAATTTATTCCATCAGTATAATGAATTAGTGAAATTATTTAATTTAATCACAAAATAATTATAAGAGCTGATAAAACTCCAGCAGGTGAGCATTCAAGACGATTCAATGCACCAACAATAAATGAAGTAGCCATTGTCATTATTGGTGATCAATTCGAATCAAGAGATATTATTTTACATCGGCGAAATGATCAGTTGCAACGTATCTCTGAAACACATCGTTCTTATGATGCACTGCAATATCCAATACTATTTTGGCAAGGAGATGATGGCTATCATTTTCAATTGAAAATGATAAATCCAACAACTGGTAAATATATTTATTTTTTATTTCTTGCTACACATTTAGAACATTATTACAATAAAAATATATTTCAATATTACAGGTGCAGAAACAAACAAAAAAATTAGTTGCATGAATTACTATGCGTACAGATTAATGATTCGTGAGAATCTAGAAAATCATATTTTGAAATGTCGACAATTGTATCATCAGTATGTAGTGGACATGTACGCAAAAATAGAAACAGAACGGCTATTATTCATTCGACTAAATCAACGACAATTACGAACGGAGGAATACATTCATCTACGTGATGCAATTAATACTGATGGCAATGTAAATAACGTTGGCCGTATAACAATTTTACCGGCTACTAATACCGGTAGTCCCCGACATATGCATGAATATGCACAGGATGCTATGACGTATGTTCGGAATTATGGCCGTCCAGATTTATTCATAACATTCACTTGCAATCCGAATTGGAATGAAATTAAAAAGTGTTTATTACCTGAACAATCGCAAATTGATCGCCATGATATCACAGCACGAGTATTTAAGCAGAAAATGAAATCTTTGATTGATTTAATTGTGAAGCATAACGTTTTTGGCTCAGTTCGTTGCTGGATGTATTCAATTGAATGGCAGAAGAGAGGATTGCCACATGCTCATATTCTAATTTGGTGTCTGGATAAAATTCAACCAAGTGAAATTGATAGTATTATTTGTGCTGAAATACCAGATTTTACAATTGATCCAGAATTATTCGATATAATTACAAAGAATATGATACATGGCCCATGTGGTGCACTTAATATACATTCACCATGTATGATTGATGGCAAGTGCTCTAAACGATATCCAAGACAATTTATTCCAGAAACAATTTCAGGCAACGATGGATATCCACTATATCGCCGTCGTGCAACAGATGACAATGGTAATGGTAGATCTATTACATTGAAAGTACGAAATAATGATGTCGAGATTGATAATCGTTGGATAGTATCATATTCGCCATTATTATCAAAAATCTATAAAGCACATATAAATGTCGAATATTGTAATTCTGTTAAATCATTAAAATACATTTGTAAATATGTCAACAAAGGCAGTGACATGGCCATTTTCGGAGTAGCACCTGCAAATAATTTCGATGAAATCAGACAATATCAAATGGGAAGATACATTAGCAGCAATGAAGCAGTCTGGCGCATATTCGCTTTTCCAATTCATGAAAGATATCCGACTGTGGTACATTTGGCCGTTCATTTAGAAAATGGACAACGTGTATATTTTACTACAGAAAATGTTATCGAACGCGCAGCACAACCACCAGCAACAACATTGACTGAATTTTTTTCATTATGCCAACTTGATGATTTTGCAAAAAACGTTATTGTATTCAGAAGTCCCACGCTATTTCACATGGAATGCATCCAGAAAAAAATTTGGACGTCGCAAACAAGGAAAAGCAGTAACTGGCCACCCAAATATATTTTCCAGTGATGCCTTAGGTCGATTATACACTGTACATCCAAATAATGCTGAATGTTATTATTTGCGTTTACTGTTAATTAATGTACGTGGCCCGACATCATTTCAAAATTTAAAAACCGTAAATAATGTATTGTGCGAATCATATCGTGACGCCTGCCAAAAATTAAATCTACTTGAAAACGATGAACATTGGGATAATTCACTTCTCGATGCATCACTTACTGCTTCTTCATATCAAATTCGTACATTATTCGCAATTATAATATCTATATGCTTTCCATCACATCCATTACAATTATGGGAAAAATATAAAGACGCCATGACACATGACATTTTATATCAAGCACGTAATGCAAATGCAGATGCAGATTTACAGTACACTCCAGAGATGTATAATCAAACATTAATTTACATTGAAGATATTTGTCTAATGATGGCAAACAAAGTACTGAATCAATTAGGAATGCCATCACCTAATCGAGCAAATTTAGATTTATTTAATCGTGAAATACAACGTGAAAAAAATTACGATACCAATGCCTTACATACATTTGTTCAACAAAATATACCAAAGATGAATCAACAACAAAAACACGTCTACGAAACTATTATGCAAGCTATCAATGCAGATACTGGTGGAATTTATTTCCTAGATGCTCCCGGTGGTACTGGAAAAACATATTTAATTTCGTTAATTTTGGCAACAATACGATCAAACAGCAATATAGCGTTGGCAATTGCCTCATCTGGAATTGCAGCCACTTTGTTAGATGGCGGAAGAACGGCACATTCTGCATTAAAATTACCATTAAATATGCAATTAACAGAAACACCAACATGCAATATTTCAAAAACATCTGCAATGGCAAAGGTACTTCAACAGTGTAAGATTATTATTTGGGATGAATGCACAATGGCACACAAAAAATCGTTGGAGGCATTGGATCGAACATTGCAAGATTTACGTAGTAACCAACAACCTTTTGGAGGTGCTCTTATATTACTGGCAGGGGATTTTAGACAAACTTTACCAGTCATCCCACGATCAACACCTGCAGATGAATTAAACGCGTGTTTAAAAGCATCCATTTTATGGCGATTTGTTCAAAAATTATCACTTACTATAAACATGCGCGTACAATTACAAAACGATGCATCAACCCATATATTTGCAAACCAATTCTTAGACATTGGAAATGGAAAAATTGCAATGGACTATGCAACAGAATTAATAACATTGCCTGCAGATTTTTGTGTTACCAATGAATCAAAAGAGGATTTAATTTCAAGTGTATATCCCAATATCGAACAGAATTATAGGAATCATCAATGGTTAAGCGATCGCGCTATATTGGCAGCCAAAAACAAAGACGTCAGTGACATTAATATTGAAATTCAAAGTAAGATTAGTGGCCAAACAAAAACATTCAAATCCATTGATTGCGTTATGGATCCAGATGAAGTTGTGAATTACCCAACTGAATTTTTAAATTCACTTGACTTGCCTGGAACTCCACCTCACATTCTACAATTAAAAATTGGTGTACCAATAATTCTTTTGCGCAATTTAAATCAACCTCGACTTTGTAATGGAACAAGATTGGCTGTAAAAACATTAATGAACAATATCATTGAAGCGACTATACTATCTGGCAAATACAAAGGTGAAAACGTATTAATACCACGTATACCAATCATTCCATCTGATATACCATTCGAATTTAAACGTATCCAATTTCCGGTACGTCTAGCATTTGCTATGACTATAAATAAGTCACAAGGTCAATCGCTGCAAGTATGTGGATTAAATCTTGAAACACCATGTTTCTCACATGGACAATTATACGTTGGATGCTCACGTGTTGGTAAACCATCATCATTATTCATATTCGCACATGAAGGAAAAACAAAAAATATTGTTCATCGCAGAGCATTACAATAAAACATTTATAAAACGTCATAATCAATATAATTTTCATTAATAAAAATTTTGTACATTTAATTATTAACATTTACATTTTTCTAATAAAGAATATTACACTAAATTCATACGACTTTTCATTTCACATAAAATATTTATTTCATTTTTTAATAATATTCTTCCACATACAAGTAAGTATTACGTGCTGCATATAATACGAATCAGCTACATACGAGTATATCTTCACATTGTCATCCTTCACAAGCAGTTTGTATTACTAAAACTCATTACTAACAGACAATTCAATTTTCCGTCATAATATTTGCACTCTAATGCATGTACAGATAAGCGAAAAAAGAAATTTCGATATTTACATGCAGTAACATCTACTTAAAAAATCAAGAGGCAATATAACACAAAAGGCTTACTTAGGGCACAGAATATATTCATGACTAATTTCAAAATAGGGCCAGCAAGGCGGACCGGGTTCAGCTAGTTTTCAAATAAATTACATTCATATCTTCAGTTAAAATGTATCCATGAATATTTCATGTCTGTACACCGATGGGCACAAAATGCAGTGCAGTTATTTGCAAGGAATATTGCATCAGACGACTTATAAATGACCTGAATAGTCATCTTTTGCGAACCAAACTATATTTGCCGTGTACTTGGAATATAACTATTGAATAGTGATACACTGAAACAAAGGATCTTAATATTCCATGGAAAATTTAAAAGCCGCTGTCATCAGTTAAATTTGACGTCAATGGAAGAAATTAAATTCAAAATCATAAATTTCTAAGATGAGCAAATATTTGATACAAGTTTAAAATATCTAAAGGTGATTATAAATCACACAGCGCATAGAAATAATTTAGCATATTTAGCATAGTATAGCACATAATTTGAACAAACGGAAATATGTACAACCATTTATAACTAACCCAGCGCATAGCGGCGCACACCGCACAGGACATAATTGACCAATGTTCATTTTAATGTGCGCTGTATTTCCGTCGGGTATGTTAGTGGGATTTCGTGATAGTTCGACTTGATATTTGAAATAAACGCAACGAGAGAGTTGAACATATTAACATTTAACAAGTAATATATTCCTTTTTAAATGCTAATAAGTTAAAATTTTAACTTCCAGATATATTCGATTTGTCATATGACAGTTTATTAGTTTATTTTGTTTCAATGTTGTTCATTTAACTGGAAGTTGAAATTTTAACCATAAATTGTAATATTGACCCTTAGTAGAGTATTTTAGTAGCTTAATAATTTTTCAAACAAAAAACGTCAACAATTGTATATATATATATATATATAACTTCATTACTTCATTTCCATGCGATTTATAAAACCCCCAAGTAAATTCTGTACTATGCTAAATTATTTTCTGTGTGCTGTGCGAGTTATAAATCCACCTTAACTATAGGTAATTCACAAAAAGGGAGGTAGGGCATCAGCTTAGAGATGTAATAGAATTACTTACATCCCGTCGTTAATAGAAACCGATGCCTTGTCGGTAATATAAACATGCATCTATACAAATAACGTCCTTATAGCCTACATACAATATCAAGTAGGGAAAATTATATTTTGTAATATTTTTGTTTCATATACACATTTCAAAAATAAATAATATAGGGAGAAATGAAAGCGACTGCAAAATTTTAGAGCTGCATTTTTCAAATTTAGAACTGCAGAAACAAGCTGGGATCTGCACCAAATTATATTCCCTGACTACCTACATAACGAAACCAGAATGTCATAGCGTTGTCATAGTTTTACTTCAAGCATTTCAAAGTGCCGACCATTTATTTCTTAAACGTGTATTAATAAAATTCCAAACAAAATAAAACATAGCAAGCTATGAGAACAATTTTATTACCTACATTAAAACATAAGAGAAGTGAGGATACCTCTCTCCATAAAGTTGAAGGGCTCTAATAGAATTTCTTTGACATTCTGTTTCTGATATTATGTCAAAATAATTGTTCTGTTTATCATTGCATTCAGAAAGTAGCATGAATGACAGAATGTCAGATAATAATATTGGTAATAATGTCTTCATTTTCTGAAACCGATAAACTATTGAACAAACCATAGATGTCTTAAAATCCTTGCTCTACGAGCTTGAATTTCAAACCGACATCTGGACAGTTATGATATAAAAATCCTAAAAATGTAAATAGCTATTATTTTGTTTTAAGGCAATAAAATTATTTTTATAGCTTGCTGTTTTATTTTGCATGGGATTTTATTAATACATTATTTTGAAAATAAGTGGTCGCCATTTCGAAATGTTTGACGAAAAGCTGATATTCTGGTATTGTTGTGGAGGCAGCATATACAGCGGAAATAAATACAACTTTAAATGCATATGGAATTGGTATTTATATATATATATATATATATATATATATATATATATATATATATATACATATATACAGGGTGTCTCAGGACGAGCTTACGCTATCTATATTTTAAATACTATTTAATATAATTTAACGAAATTTGGTATCTAGGGGTTATCCTACATGCCCGTTTCAACTAAAATATTCTCAAAGCAGTAGCACTTCCGGTTAGCGGAAATAAATACAACTTTAAATGCATATGGAATTGGTATTTATTTATATATATATATAAAAGGGGCTCATAAGGTGATCGTAGTAAGAATTTTGCATTACTTCCAATTTTAGAGCAAATAAATACAACTTTAAATCTAGCTATATGGAACTGGTATTTATTTATATTTATATATATATATATATATATATATATATATATATATATTATAGGATGTAAGTTTTAAAACGGGTCATAGGCCTATAATAGAGAAAACCAGTTTTTTAGATGCCAAAAGTTTCTATATTAATTTATTGAAAAATAAATTAGCGCATATTATAATGAAAAAAATTACGAATTTTTTGATACCAAACACATTACATTTCGTTTCATATAAAGCCAGACAATAAATTTAAAAATTTGCACAATTAAGAAAAACTGACAGAAACAAAACAAAACAATTGTTGACTTGAGACGCTCAAGTCCCGTGGCCTCGTGCCTGAGTGTCTGGTCGCGAACCTGGGGGTACCGGGTTCGATCCCGACCGACGCCAAATATTTCGAATTTTAAATGGCACAAAAGTGACCCCTGTGGTGCACTCTCCACGCCAGCAATGAGTGCCCGTGAGGTGACGCGTGGTAAGCGCCCGCACGGTACAAATATGTCATCATCATTACCGATATCTGCGATAAAGCAGATTGGCACACCCAGAAATGGGTAATATGCCGTGATGATATATTTTATTTATTTATTTATATTAATAAACGTTTCATACACATTATTTGTTAAATTATTATTATTTTTGTTTTATTAAGAAGAATTCATGGATACTTTGTCTCATGAAGAAAAATTACAAATTATTAAATGGTTTTAATTGTTCCCTTGTAGTTTGCAGTTTTTCTCGTTTCTTATAACTTATTACTTATTACATATAGAGCATCTTTAATTTGTAAATACCTATTACAATAAATAATAATTGTTTCTTAAATAAATATCATAGTGTTTACTTTATTTTGTGTTATTTTGTATTAGTTTTGTTTTGTTACTGTCAGTTTCATGGCTAATGATAATTTTTCTTAATTGTACAAATTTTTTAATTTATTTTCTATGGCTTTATATGAAACAGAAATGTAAGGTGTTTGATACTAAAAAAATTGTAATTTTTTTCTTTATAATAGGCACCAATTATTTTTTCAATAAATTAATATAGAAACTTTTGGCGTCTAAAAAACTGATTTTCTATGTTATAGCCCTATGACCCGTTTTATATATACATATATATATATATATATATATATATATATATATATATATTATTATTATTATTATTTTTTCAATAAATTAATATAGAAACTTTTGGCGTCTAAAAAACTGATTTTCTATGTTATAGCCCTATGACCCGTTTTATATATACATATATATATATATATATATATATATATATATATATATATATATATGCTAGATTTAAAGTTGTATTTATTTCCACTAAAATTGGAAGTAATGCAAAATTCTTACTACAATCTCCTTATGAGCCCCTTTGTCTAGTTAACATTTTCTGTATGTTACAAAATAAACTAAATATTCTTGGTACCAGACTTTTACCGATCACCCCATATACAAATATATAGGTGTAACGGGTGAGCACAATTTTCTTTATTAGATATAAAAAAAATGCTAAAAAGTAAAGTTGGAGGGGGATATATGTCTATGGAAAAGAAGAAAAAATTAAACCACTGGTTCTTAAGTTAAAGAATAAAGTTATTTTTCAATATTTCAATTCAATAGTTTTTCTTCCAGAATTCAAACATATAATAATTTTATTTTTTTATTAAGATATCGTCGGCTATGGATGAAAAACAATACATTACTTTGACAAGAATGGATTAAATAATTCAGTAATTGCAAGACACGAGAAAATTACAAATATCAACAATGCAGGTAATCTAAAAATCTGTTAAAGTAATGTATTATTTTTCATCCATAGCCATCCATACGTTATAAACAATTTTGTATACTGTTGAATTCAGGTAAAAATTTCTATCGAATGATGGTATTTTCAATATGGCGTTGCATTTAAAGTTATATAACTGTATTTCTTTATTCACTATCGTTAATAAGACAGAAAATAATCGTTTCGGTGTTTTGTTCTGGGCCTCAAATGTAGTTAATCCAGCCAAAGATGCATAGAACTAATTGAATATCTATATTAAGTGTTTTTCTTTTAGCTGCACACTGTGTTACGGATAGTTTTGGAGAAAAGAATCCCGCAGAATTGTACGATGTAGGCGCTGGAAAATATTACAGCGCATACCATGCACGTAACGATATGTTAGCGCAAATGCGCAAAGTAAAAGAATTTCATATTCCAGCATATTATAGAGGACTTGATACAAATTTTCAAGCAGATTTAGCTGTTGTGGTCCTAAAGACGGAATTTCAACTAACAAGAGTAGTTCGACCAGTCTGTGTGGACTGGAACAGAGAATTCGAAAGAGATCAACTTTTATCTGATACTAGAGGAACCGTAAGTTTTTATTTTTCTGTTAGAATCCCTAATTTTTACTTTCCGTCATAAAAGGTAAAAGATAGTTAGAAATGGTAAAAATTTAAAACTTTTACATGCGTAAAGCATCTATAATTTTTAAGGTAGAATAGTTATTTGTTTACCATGTGCGCGAAATATATATTTAGCGTACAAGACTGTAAGTTTTATGACGAGGCTTTACGTCATCGTAGGTAGATTATTTATTTTATATCAGATATAAGGATGTTAACATTAACAAAAAATCTGTACACATTTTATACCTTTATTATTTGACTTACAAAAGGCAACAAATTAAAACTATTTTACCCTCATATAAACTATAGTTAAATAACACATACTGCCCAAGAATCAGTCACAATCTCATTTATTTTTAAATCCAGTTAATATTATGAAAACATTTTCCTGTTTGAAGTGGCGAGGTTTATTTTTAATTCTTTGTAGGAAATTTCGAATGGCGATTAAATTTATATTCTGTCGCACATGAATTTATAAAAATAACTTTTATTTCCTGCACAATCACTACAATGTGAAATAGAATTCAGCATTAATAATTACCAAAATTTTATTTCAAGGAAAGGCTTTAGTTCAAGCTGTAAATTTTTCTGTTTTATTGATAATTGCAATTTGCTATATTTTGATAGAGATTTTCTGTTTCATATTATTATATTTCTTTCTTATTATATACATGTTTATGTATGTATGTGAAATATTCAATTGTGCCAAATTTTCTTAAAGATTGACTATCTTTCCTAATAAATTCTGTCTGAAGCTTATTTTTTTATGTTTTCATCTATTTTCCTAGCTTTTCTTCAACTATATTTGGCTTTTTCTAGTGACTTTCCGCTGTCAACTGTTTTATTTATCATACTTTGTTTGTCGCGGTATTCCCGTTAAAACAAAATGATTGACGGTGAATCATTTTTCCTATAATGTTATAATAAAAATCGCCTTCAAACATTTTTCTCTTGAGATTTATTATAGTTTTCGTTAACAACTCATAGAAAATGATATTATTTTTGGTATTAGACTAATGTAAACTTCAATACAAAATGATTGTTGCTCCACATATTATAACTTTTTAAATAGTATTAATAAATTAAACATTGTGCAGATTTTTTGTTAACACTCCTTCATTATGTATTTATTTTATTATTTAAAAATGATCATATCTCAGTTGGTTGAGTATCCTACTAGACATACGAAGACACTGGTTTCAAGTCCCCGTAAAGTTAATGAATTTTTCATAAAAATTTCCTGGATCTGATACTACAATCTACAATGTTCTGGCCTCATCAGTTTTTGTATATTTATTTTTAGGTGGTGGGATGGGGCTATGTAGATCCAAAAAAATTTGAAACTAGCGAAGATTTGAAAAAATTAACTGCCCCTTTCATCGAAGTTTCAAAATGTTTAACCGTTGTACCTCCAGAGTTTAATAGATGGGTTACTCCTGACAAGTATTGCGCTGGTTTTACAAATGGTAAGATACAAGAAATTACTCAATGAATAATTATATATATATATATATATATATATATATATATATATATATATATATATATATATATATATATATATATATATATGTAAGTTTGACGCCTGGTAAACTTAGTCACCTAGACGTTGGCAACATTGACTCGTAAAGGTGGCTGGGAAAGACCCACTACAAACAGCAGAGCGCGAGCAGCCACCATTTTGCTTGTTATCCGTCAGATAGGATAAGTGCTCAATGTAAATACCTCCAGAACGAAATACCGACAATTGTATTGATTCAGGTGCGGTATTAGGGTTAATGTCATGTGAATGTTATAATTAATTTTGTTATTTATTGTTGAATTACAGTAATTACTTGCTGCAACTACACGTGTTGAGTTATTTTATTAAGTCTTTGATTTCGAGATATATATATATATATGTATATATATATATATATATATATATATATATATATATATATATATATATATATATGTCTCGAAATCAGAGACGTTTGGTTGTTTTTTTCATTTAGGCCATTAGAAAAAGCACAATCTACTGCGGTAAAAACTAAGTTTATCTTTCTGGATTTTAAATATTGTTTTTAGATTTTGCGTTCATAATGAAGTCATTACGATATGCAATTACGTATCGTAATGGCCTTCATTTCGATACGCATTTTTTTGTTTTAGAAGGTTGGTACTAGATGACATTTACTTAACCCTTTTTTACGTAATTTATTTTTAGTTAATTGATGATTGACAAATAAATAATAATTGAATGTGGTCAGTTCAGTGATACCAACTGCAACATTTCACTTGCAAATTTCCTTAAATTGACTCGATTTAATATTAGCAGTTTTTTACAATATTTTAGTATGTAGAAAGCGCAAAATCTAAAAAATAGTATAAAGAACTCATTTTATAAGACTTTTTTCGCACTTGTCAATTAGAAAACTCGCCAAGGCTCGTTTTGTAAACTTTGACGCGTGCGAAAAAAACATGTCTTATAAACCTTGTTCTTTAATGTACTATTAAATTCTCTTGGGTTAATTTCTGCGTATTGATCTGTTAATAAAGTATGTATAGTATTTTAATTTTTTATTTTTTGTTCACTAAATATATAAAATCTTTTGCGATTTGTGTTTTTGACGTCGAAATAAAGGCATATTTCGTAAAATGGTCAATCAGCAAGTGTATGTATCTTTTTGTACTTTTATTCCTTGCAAAGCCTCCTATTGTGTCTAATGCAATAATTTCGAATGGTTCAGAAGATGGACACAATTGTGATAATGGAGCTTTAAAGTTATCAATTCTAGTTTTATTTTTTATACAAGTTTCGCAGGAGCGACATTTCGTTTTTATGTGTTATGTATATTTTTTAAATAGAATTTTATGATTAATTGTTAGAGTTAACTGTTTTGTACCTATGTGTCCTTGGTTATTATGTATATTTTTTATTAATTCAGTACCAAATTCTTCAGTTAACCATATTTTCCTCCTATTATTTAATGTTCTATAAATTATATTATTTTCAATTTCATAGTTATTATCAAGCTTCAGTTGTTTTTGATTACTAATTATTTCATCTTCTTTGGCGTTCAGTGGTGCCAGATTTGGCGACTTGTCGCCATTCGGGCGACTTTTTTAAATGTTTTGCGACAAAAATTTTAGTTTGGCGACTGGCGATTAAATTTCCGACTAATTAGAAATAATTGGCGATATTTGGCGATTAAAACCTATGGATTTGTTTAATTTTCATTGTTTTAATATTGGGACTTTCCAGATGATAGTTTTACATGTGTATAGTTTGGTTGCATAATAAATAGTTATTTTTTCTCATGATACCACTGCCGCCCTTGCTACCATCTGCAAATTATTCAAAGTACCTACAAATAATCTCAATTTTATGTCTTTGTATTGTCTACTAAGGCCCAATCTTACCATCTCCGGTTAAAATTTTAACTGCTAGTTAATTATTAAATCGGATTATTAACAGCAATTATAAATTTGTTATTTGACAGTTTAGTTCGTTTCGGTTTTGTTTATTTAACTGGTAGTTAAAATTTTAACTATAGATGGTACGATTGACTCTAAATAAATGATTTATTTTTCAAATGTGTTTTTTACTTATTGGAAAAATGAAAAACAGTATTCCAGGGTGACCCTCTCAATTTTGATTTTTGAATTTGGCGACTTTTGGCGATATTTTTAGTTTGACAAGGCGACTTTGCGTTGTAGCGATCTGGCAACACTGTTGGCGTTTTCTTCTAATACTGGGTTCCGTGATAAACAATCTGCCTCTAGATTGTTTTTACCCGGGTTATATATTATTTCGAAATAAAACTGGGACAGGTAATTTAAAATTGTTCTTAATTCTTTTTAACATTTTTTTATGTTGAAATTTTCCAATGGTTTATGATCTGTGTAACGGGTAAATTTTTGCTCTATTAAATAATACTGCCAATATAAAATAGCCTCTTTTATTGCAAAGCACTCAATATAAATTGCTCTCTCGCCTTTTGCGATTCTGTTAATTTGCGTGAAAAGTAAACTACTGGTTTTATAGTTTCATCTATTTGGCGTTGTTTTAGTACTGCCCCCACCCCTTGTAAGCAAGCGTCCGTATAAATATAAATTGGGACAGTTGGATCGAAAATTGCCAAAATGGGGTCTGAGCATAAATAATCTTTTAATTTTGTAAAATTCTCTTGGCACATTGTCGACCAGTGATTTCTACATTTTTTCTCAATAGTTTATGATATGGTTCCAATATTATATTTGATCTAGGATTCCAAATAAAAATTAATTTTACCCAAGAATTGCCTAATATGTTCCCTCGTCCGTGGTGTTGGAAAATTTTTAATAGCAATTACGTTATCATTTAAGGGTTTTACACAATTATTTCCTATTTCGTGGCCCAGATATGTTATTTTACTTTGTGCAAACACACACTTTGCTATATTTAATTTGAATCCATATTCTTGTAATGCTTTCAATATCAGTTCAATATGTTTTAAATGATCACCGTAGTTTTTTGAATAGATTAAAATATCATCAATGTAATTTACTGTGAAGGACTCTAACTTATTTTTCCTTATTATGCTGGACAATATTCGTTGAAAAATTGCTGGCGAGGATTTTAATCCAAATGGTAAACAACACCATTACCAATGCCCATGATGGGTTACGAACGCTGTTTTGTATTTGTCCTTGTTATGTATCGGGATCGACCAAAACGCCGAATTCACGTCTAGCTTTGTGAAATATTGACAATTTCTCGCTCGTAACGTCAAATCTTCGATTCTTGGAAAAGGTTGTCTTTCCGGGACCACTATTTTATTCAGTTCTCTATAATCTATTTTTCGCTTCTTCCTTTTTATATACTAATGTAACCGGAGCGGCGTATGGGCTGCATGATTCCTCAATCAACCCCGCCTTTAATAATTGTTTGATCTGGCTTTCTATCTCTACTTTAGCTTGAATCGAACATTTATACGGTTTTTTCGCTACATATTTATTTTATGTTAGTTTTATCGTCGCTTACTATGCCAATATCGAATTTTTCTTTTGCAAAAACTTTTCTGTGTTTAGTCATTAGGTTTTTCAAACTATTATTCTCCCAAGTGATATTATTTATTATGTTTTTATTTGCTCTGGAATCATCTTTTATTTGTTTTATATCTAGATGATTTTTTTGTCATATTTTCAAATTTTCTTCTTGACAAAGTTTGAATTCTTTTATACAGTCTAAACCTAACAATACATCCTCTCTGAATGACCCGCTTTTTATTATGAAAAATGTAAATTGTTTTGTTATGTTAAAAATCGTTACTGGTAAAGTATTTACACCCTCTGCTTTTGAAATTCCTGAGATCTTAAAACTTAAATGTGTAAGCATACGCGATTTCGGACCACGATTTTTGTCCGCACGTATTTAGAAATGAATCATTCCAGTATTCCCAGGCATATGATAACGAATTTGTTTTCAAAAAAATTGAAAACCACTCCAAAGCTGGGCCTTCTAAAATAATCTCAAAATTTCTGAGTCTGTTTTCATATACATCGAACCTTTTACATTCTGTTACGAAAAGTTCTAGCCACTACTCAGCATTAAAATTTTTTTCATAAATTTTTTCTAGAACCATGTTTTTTGAAATGGAATGGATTCGTTTTTCATGTGACAGGATTTCAGGAATAGGATTTTGCAATGAAATAGGGGGATCAGTTTGAATCGCCTCCAGATAATACCCCTCAAAAAGAACAATTATCTTCGTCATCTAAATAAAGTTCCTTCAAATCACCTTCCGCTATGGTTATGATCACATTTCGGAATTTGTTGCGTGTCTTTAAACTTTTGATGACTCCCTTTGTCACTGCTTTTTCAAAAAGTTATGGGTGTAGAGCACTCGTTTGCAGATCTTGCGGAAATTGAAAAATTTGTTGATTTATAAGTCTCGAAATCAGAGACTTAATAAAATCGAGGAGGGTTGGAGAAATAACTTAACACGTGTAGTTGCAGCAAGTAATTACTGTAATTAAAAAACAATAAATAACAAAATGACATAACATTATGTAACATTAACATGGTATTAACCCTAATACCGCACCTGAATCAACACAAATTGCCGGTATTTCGTTCTGGAGGTATTTACATTGAGCATTTATCCCATCTGATGGATAACAATCAAAACGGTGGCTGCTCGCGCTCTGCTGTTTGTAGTGGGTCTTTCTCAGCCACCTTTACGAGTCAATGTTGCCAACGTCTAGGTGACTAAGTTAACCAGGCGTCAAACTTTTATATATATATATATATATATATATATATATATATATATTGTTAGGAATAAAGAGATAATTATTGTTATTAATTTTAAACAAACATAAGATTTATTGTTTCACAAGGTTTAAATAAAAATGAACATAATAAATGATATATTAAAACTAATATAACGAGTGGATAATAATCTGAACGCACCGAATGCAGATTCTACAATGATCAGCCTTCGGTCGACCAGCAGCGGCTCCACTCAACAATAACAATTGATAAAAACAATGCACCTATTCATAAGGTGGATCATACGATTCTAAAGAAGTTTTATCTAAACATACAAAATAATGAAGCGATGACAGTAATTCATAAATAAGGAAATAATTTTATTAATTGCTAACACGACCATCCTGACAGAAGCTTCGAGAGCGAAGCTTGAAGTGGGCGTTTAACATATCACAGCTCATTAAGAAAGTATTTACAAGGTGTTTCATTTCACAAATAAAACAATTGCGGAATCACAATTTCCGCATCGATTCGACCACTCATGAGAACGAGACAGAAATTAAACTTCATCACAAGAGGGACTAAAGCCACCACTACGGTTCGACCGCACAAGGGTATGAGACCGGCAACATAATTACAACAACCAGCAGGACCACAGCCACTGTTACGGCTCGACCGCTCAAGGGCACGAGACCGGCAAAATAAAATTACAACAACCAGCAGGACCACAGCTACTGCTACGGCTCGCCCGCTCAAGGGCACGAGACCGGCAAAATAAAATTACAACAACCAACAGGACCACAGCCACTGCTACATCTCGACCGCTCAAGGGCACGAGACCGGCAAAATAAAATTACAACAACCAGCAGGACCACAGCTACTGCTACGGCTCGTTCGCTCAAGGGCACGAGACCGGCAAAATAAAATTACAACAACCAACAGGACCACAGCCACTGTTACGGCTCGACCGCTCAAGGGCACGAGACCGGCAAAATAAAATTACAACAACCAGCAGGACCACAGACACTGCTACGGCTCGACCGCTCAAGAGCACGAGACCGGCAAAATAAAATTACAACAACCAGCAGGACCACAGACACTGCTACGGCTCGACCGCTCAAGAGCACGAGACCGGCAAAATAAAATTACAACAACTAGCAGGACCACAGCTACTGCTACGGCTCGCCCGCTCAAGGGCACGAGCCGGCAGCAGACAAACAATTCATAAATTTTTGCTCACTTGCCTCATTCTGCACTTCAGATTTTTCAGTTTCTAATATCTCCAGAAGCTGCTGCATATCACAGCTTAACGACCAATCAGCTGACAGAAGCTTCGAGAGCGAAGCTTGAAGTGGGCGTTTAACATATCACACCTCATTAAGAAAGTATTTACAAGGTGTTTCATTTCACAAATAATACAATTGCGGAATCACAATTTCCGCATCGATTCGACCACTCATGGGAACGAGACAGAAATTAAACTTCATCACAAGAGGGACTAAAGCCACCACTATGGTTCGACCGCACAAGGGTATGAGACCGGCAACATAATTACAACAACCAGCAGGACCACAGCCACTGTTACGGCTCGACCGCTCAAGGGCACGAGACCGGCAAAATAAAATTACAACAACTAGCAGGACTACAGCCACTGCTACGGCTCGCCCGCTCAAGGGCACGAGACCGGCAACATAAAACCACAACAACCAGCAGGACCACAGCCACTGCTACGGCTCGACCGCTCTAAGGCACGAGCCGGCAGCAGACAAGCAATTCATAAATTTTTACTCACTTGCCTCATTCTGCACTTCAGATTCTTCAGTTTCTAATATCTCCAGAAGCTGCTGCATATCACAGCTTAACGACCAATCAGCTGGCCATCTTCTCAGCTGCTCTTTAGCTGCCTTTGTTACAACATTAGAACCGACTTTCTTCATTTCGAATCGGTCATTCATCAAGAATTCATAATCTGTCTTACATATATGCATCTTAGAGTCACGATGCATCAAAACAAAATCACCCATTGCAAACTTAACTGTATTTCGATGCTTTGAGTTAGACTTTTCGTACTTTTTGGAATCAACATTCAAAAGTTTTGCAACTCTCGCCCACGATTTGCTTTTCGGCTACGAACTGGTGTCAAATCGTGTGAAAGGTCACGCAATAGGGCCTGAATCAAAGGAGTAGAATTTTCAATTCCCAAAAGCAATTGTAAAGGTGTAGTTTGTGTAGTTTTCTGAATGGTTGTATTCAGAACTAACTGAATTTTCCACAAACTGCTCGACCATTCTGACTTTAACTAAGTTTCGATTCGACTTAAATTCATTATTGTTCTCATGTTCCGCTCAACTTGGCCATTACCACGATGTACGTCTGGAGTTATGTAATGACATTTTATTTTCCAACTGTTTAAATATTTGGGTAGTTTCGTATTTTTGAAATTCGAACCAGCGTCCATAACAATACGTTTTGGAGTTCCAAAAAGAGCAATAATCGACTGAAAATTTTCTTTAGTTTCCAGTGTTGTTACACTTTTCATTGGTAATAATAAACAGTATTTCGTAAAAGCATCAATCATAACCAAATGTATTTGTAGCCATCTGAAGTATTTGGAAGTGGTGCAAGACAATCGGTATGTATTGTATGAAAAGGTTGGGTAGGCTTTTCTAGGGGTAAGATAAAACCTTGTAGTGGAACTGTTCGTGTCTTCTTTACAGCGCAAATCAAGCAATGGTTTATGTAGTTTTTCACAAATAATCTCATACGAGGAAACCAAAAATGCTTAGAGATAGATTCGCATGTTTTATCTGTTCCCACGTGACATTGTTCATCATGGAATATTCTAAGTAAACCTAACCGACTCTGGCGGGGAACAAACCATTGAAGGTTGGTGGTTCCATCTGAATTTTTCTTTTTATGTAGGAGTAAACTATCTTTTTCGGCGTATTAATTAGTCAAGTTTTCCTTCACATAAATTATTTAACATTTCTTGTACTTCCGAATTTTCTTTTTGCTCAATGTAAAGCCAATTTTTATGCGTTACTCTTCTTACGCTAACAAGATTACGACTCAAATAATCCACGTGTGCTAATGAGCTCCCTTTTTTGTACGTAATATCAAAGTTAAAGTCTTGCATGTAAACCCACCATCTGGCAACTCGAGGAACAAGATCTCGTTTATTTGCGGTAGACTTGATAGCATTACAATCCGTAATAAGAGTGAAATGAATTCCTAACAGATAAGTTCTAAAATATTTTAATGCATTTACGATTGCGAGTGTTTCAAGCTCGCAGGAGTGGTAATTCGCTTCATGCTTACTAGTTCTTCTGCTGTAATACGCAGTCACTCGAAGGTTACAATCATATTTTTGAAAAAGAATTGCCCCATATCCTTGACTGTTTGTATCTGTGTGTAGCTCAGTAGGTAGATTTGAATCAAATATTGCAAGTAAAGGTCGTGAAGTTAGACAGGTAATAACATAATTACGTGCATCTTCTTGTTCATCAGTCCAATTAAATGGTTCATTCTTTTTTTGTCAATTTTGTAATAGGAGTAGTTTGCTTGGCAAAGTCTGGAATAAATTTTCTAAAATATCCTTCTACTATTAGTAGTAGGAATTCGTGATTCAATTAGAGCTTGATTTTTCTTCTCTCCTGGCCTGATTCCTTCAGCAGATATTTCTCGACCGAGGTATTCAACTGACGACTGGAGGAAACTACATTTCTTGATGTTCAATGCAAATCCAGCTGCTTTAAGTGCTTGAACAGCCTATAAATATTCAAGGCCTTCTTCAACAGTTTGTGAAGGTATTAGTATACCATCGAGATATACCAAAGCAACAGTTTATCTCAAAGGTCCTAGGGCTTTATGAATTGACCGTTGAAATATTGCTGGAGCATTTGCAAGTCCGAAGGACATGCGGAGGTACTGTTAATGACCATCTGGCGTAACAAAGGCTGTCTTGGAAATAGAATCTTCATGTATGGGAATTTGGTGAAATCCCGATGCCATGTCCAAAGAAGTAAAATATCGTCCCTTACCTAATCGATGTAGTTGGTCTTCGATCAGTGGTAGAGGATATCTATCTTTGATGGTTTGCTTGTTCAGCTCACGGTAATCCACACACATACGGAAGGATTCATCTTTCTTCCGTACTAGAATTGGACTAGCGTAAGGTGATTCATTTTCACTGATGATATTGTTAGCCAATAAATCATCGATAATTTCACGTACTGCAACTCTTTCGTTCGTTGCTAGGCGATAAGGAGTTCGGTGTACAATTACATCTTTTTCTAGTCGAATTTCAAGACTAGTATAATTAACGCAGCCTACAAAATTACCTGTAGTGATGTCTTTAAAGGAATATAAAATTTCTAATAAAGCAGACCGATGTTCTGCAGGGACTTCAATATCAATATTGTCATGATCACAATTCTCAATAACGCGATTAATTACAGAAAGATGACGACGAATAACTTTTGACCCATTATGATCAGTAATAGAAGCTAGAGCGGGATCATTAAATAGATCACGGCCAATGTAGACATCGTAATCAAGTATGGTGTGAGGGAGAACATAAAATGTAATTAAGGTCTTTTCTCCGGTGATCTCCGTTTCTCCTACAAACATTTGATTAACTTCTACAATTCCTGTACCTAAGACTTTTAGTGAAATTTTACAGGACTGAATTTTGTGCTAGAATCCATGGATAAATTTGTCTGACAATAGAGAAACGTCAGCTCCCGTATCAATTAATCCTCGATAATTTTCACCCTCAATGACAATGACAGTAGTATCTTTAGCAAAGCTGGAGGAACAAAAATTTATTCTTTTGCGTTTATCTATGCTGACTTTAAAAAAACAATTGTCAACATTATGACCCTGTTTTGCACAAAACGAATATACGTTCTTCGAACTATGACCTTCAGAACTATTAAATACCTTAGGAATATCATGAGATACCGCATTTCCTTTCATAGATCGACAATTGTCCGGGTATGACCTAACTTGGCACAGTTAAAGCATTTAATAAATTTATCGTCATACCGGGTGTGAATCTTGCGTTTCTGAGAAAGAAGAGAATTTTGCTTATCGTATTGATTTATTTTTGATGGTTTTGTAAATGTAGTTACATAACTCAAAAGTTCAGAAACAGTACTACAATCGCGATTCATTGCAACATTTTTCACGTCAGGCTCGACAATTCCGTGGACTATTCAATAAAATCCTTCTCACTCCACGACGCTCGTAAATTACGTAACAACATAACCGTCTCATGCACATAAGTTTCATAATTATTTACATGTGAGGAATTAAATGCAGCTGCTTCTGCCAGCATGCGACCCAAGTTACGTTTACGAGGAAACGCTTCTAAAAAATTTTATCTAAAAGTTTTCCAATCACGGACATCGGATGTCCACCTTTCAAACCAGCGTTTAGCATTATGTAATAAACAACGACCAACTCTTACTAAAACCTGAAGATCGCTAAGCTCAAACTCTTCACGTATGGCTTCGACATAACCGATCCACTTTTGAGCTTCATCTACTTCTGGATTGAATACCGGTAGATCTATTTGGTCCAGTCGGGTTCGATTTCCTTGCTGCAACGTCTTCGTAAGAGCGGACAGCATGTTGTCGGAATTACTCTGTTCTTTTTCCATCGTGCACCAAGGTTCCCAGCTCGACACTAAATTACAACATTCACTTAATTTTAAACTTTTATAACACTTTAAATTTACCTTATTCAATTTAAAAAAGGTTACTGCGGAACGCGGATGAATCTCACTTCTGATGTTAGGAATAAAGGGATAATTATTGTTATTAATTTTAAAAAAAAAACATAAGATTTATTGTTCTCAAGGTTTAAATAAAAATGAGCATATTAAATAAAATATTAAAACTAATATAACGAGCGGCAAGAAACGATGATAGTAATTCATAAATAATGAAATAATTTTATTAATTGCTAACAATATACATATATATATATATATACAAGAAATACATATTATCACTGCTTTTTTGAAATTGTGAAGAATCGAAAACAATATAAAATTATGTATGCAACTGTTAATTCTGTACAACTTTGTACCCTACAGGTACCTAACAATAATATCCCATATTAAATCCTTATGTCCATTCTTAACCGCCACCACCAGATATAAAATAAACAGTAATGAGATTTTTTGTTATAATTAATCTGTAATTAAAATTTTTAGGATCAAGTGTATGTCAGGGAGACAGTGGTGGTGGAATGGTATTTCCGTGGACAATTAACAACAAAATAAAATACTATTTACGCGGAATAGTTAGCGTAGGACCCTTCGAAATGGAAGTGTGTGATAGTCACCAGTATGGAGTGTATACTCTGGTCACCCATTACAGTGATTTTGTCCAGGAAGTAATAGCCAACACTTCAGAAGTAAAACCACAGGCGTTCATAACTTCCAGTTACGGTTCTTGTCGAATTCCAGTATTAGAAAATGGTAAATTCTTATATTTAGATAAAGAATACGGGGAAGGCTACCGGATCCCAAATTATTCATACCTGAGGATTTATTGTAATAAGAACTACATATTGTATCCAGAAATACCCAATTTACTCTGTCTCAACACCACATGGCATCATATTCCCGTACCCAAGTGTAAAAGTATATTTCGAATAATTTATTTACATAGGTACATAATATAAAGATTATGTTGTTCTTTCAGAGACTTGTCCACCACTAAAGTCAGCCTTAGCAAATGTATCATGTTCGGTGGACGATAAAACATTGGATTGCTCAGGTTCTGTAGTGGAGGGTACAGTCGCAAAGATCACCTGTAAACATGGTTCAAAATTATATTTAAAGTGTGCTGCAGGATTTTGGTCTGAGAGTGATCCTTTTAAGAAATGCGAACAAGGTTAGTTTTTACTAATTGATGTAGGTAACAAAGCTGGGCATATACGGGAGTCTTGCTAGAAGTATTGAGAACTATACATATTGTACATAATTTTTAGAAATTCATTTTAAATCTGTCCCAATTACAACTTGGCAAATTGAAAATTGCATTTGAATGTTGCGTGCGTAATATCAAAGTGAAAGGGAAATTATAATTTATAGGGTGGGACAAATTCAAGTTCCTAAAATGAAAAACTTTCTTATTATGCACGCCGCCGAAAATTGACGTAGATCTTCATGGGCCAACTTTTTGAGATAACTTTAATAGGCACCACAGGAATATTCGATCGTCTTTTGTTTTTGAGCTACGGACTATAACTTGATCTTCGCTTATTATAAAAGATACGGAAAAAATGTATAATTTTTTTACGGTTTTTTACGTGGAATAACGTGGTGTAATTAGATATTATAAACATAATTTTTTTAAATGGGAACATATGTTGAAAATAGTATCATCTTTTTACATCCTTTTGTTTTGAACATTAATAAAACACGAATTATTATTTTTTTGGGGGAACAAATTAAATTTGATAAGAAACAAATGAAAAAATAAATTATAGATCATTTGTATATTTTGATTATGTATCTATTAATTATATTCTAAAATTATTTTCGGATTAGTTAAATTATTTGTATCGGCAATTCTAACATAAATCGTAACAAACGAGTACTCGTAAAACTTTTCTATTTCTCCTAAATATTTACTGTTATTATAATTTCTCTGTAAGATTTGTAAAAAAAATTGACTGTGTGTATGTCCGTTATATATAAACAAAAATGGGAAATGTTTAATAAATTGAATACAAATATAGGTTTTAGAAGCCATTTTTGAGGAACATTTAAATAAATAAGTAATACATATTTTTGTGTAATTTACATAAAAATATTTTTTATGCCACAATACGAATATACATATTATGTAAGTATAATTTAAAAGAAAATACGGGACTTGGAAGCTAGATAAGGAACAACATACTGTTCGCTACATAATCGAACGTATGAACACGATTTTGAAAGGGAGAACTTCGACCTATGGTTTAATTACCATTCAATTAAAGCACCGATAATTATTATATATTCGTGTTATGCATTCCACACCATGGCTCTAAAAGCAGGTTTACAAATAAATGAAAATTATTTAAAATAAACTAATATACCCGTTTGCACTAATGATATTTAATTTTTAAGTATTCCAGAAATTGATAATATCGCATTGGAACGAAACGTCAAATGAGTAATTGAATATTGCTATCAAAATTTTGATTTACAATTTTTAGTTTAAGGCTAGCTTGAAATTTAAGGATCGCGCAATTGGACATTAATTTGCTGTATATAAATGTTTATGAATTTTGTAGACCCATGAGATAAAAAATTGCAACAGGGGAGGAACATATAATTTGTTAACAAATGTTATGACAAAAACATAAGATGTTCTATTCATTCCATAACAAAGTTCGTTATAAATTATATATTTCTTTGCACAATCACAAAATTTAGTAGGTAACAAAATAATGACCGTATCAACTAGGCTTTAAAAAATATTATTAGAAAGTAATATATTCTTATAAATTTTGTTTTTCTTTCGTAACGTTTGCTACAGTAGATTCGTAACTAACAAACTTACATATTCGAGCCTAGAATAGAACTTTTTGTAAATTTGTAACTTAATCCGTTTTGAGTCAATCGGTAGCTACGACTTTATTTAGTTACGAGTTAACAATCGGAAAATCTGCCAGGGTAAAATTTAGCCACGAATGGTATTTTGATGTCTAGTTCCAAAATAAAATAAGTGAATAGAAGCAAATTATGACAAGTATATAGACAATATGTTCCTAGACACTTTTCAAACGACAAACAATTTTCACCTTTTTGGTGACGGTGTATTGTCGAAGTAAAACTTGGTAACTAGGTAAAATCCTGAATTTGGATTGGTTTACAAACTTGAGTGAAATAGTCAATCAAATGAGATAAAATTAGATAAAAATGCATTTTGGAAAAAAATTTTCAATGACATGTATACAACACCTTTTCAACATGATTTTCCTCACAAAGATAAATTACACTGGCAAATGTTTATACTCACAATGCAAAGAAATGTTACTAAAAATCTGTTATGGCCAGCAATATACTTCCCGGCAGTACTTCTGATGATGCCGCAACTGGCGAAATTGTACAATTAAGTAAAAATATAATTCTCTTGTGAATTTAAATCATATGGTTTTTTTTTTCAACTTTTATTAATTTAAATTATTATGTTCCTGTGCATTCGCATAATATAACTATTGTTTTATTTACTATTACAATTTTCTTTTTAAAACGTTCCAATTAATAATTTGATATGATAGGTTCTTCAACATTGACATTTATCTATCAGTTGCATACATTTGAAATCTGAACTGTGTAATTACGGAATTGTGTTTATCTTTAAAACATGGGCTCCGGGATTTATAAAATAGATTTTATATACTTACCTATAAAATATAAAGAAAAAGTATGAATGCATACCTATAGAAAATTCAATAATCTTCAATTTTTAAGTTTTAAGTAAAGTGCCATTTCCGGTTACCTGATTTACACCTGAAAATAATGGCTTCTTTCCATATTAAAATAAGGTAGAAATACAAGGTTTCAGACTTTTTGAATGATAGTATTTTAGTTAGAGCGTTGACAAAATCCATACATATATACATACACATACATCATCGTGAAAATGTAAAATGGGATTCTAGAGGCCTTAAAACGTGATTATTTACCAAAATCTCGACATGCGATTTTTATCACGATCCCTTTACCTCCCTTACGAACGGTAGCGGGAAGTAAAAATAAAGAAAGTTCAGTTGTTCAGGCGTTTCGTCTGTCGATGTGGATCATACGAGGGCTGTCTTTTAAGTTTTGCATATAGAGCTGGAATAAAATAGTGGATAGCTTTTAAAGACTTATTGTTTTTCGAAATATTCTCCACGAAGATCAATGCACTTTTGCATGCGCTCGAACCAATTTTGGAAGCAGTTATTACACTCGTTTGTTGGTACAGTCAAACTGACGTTTTTGAATGCGTTGACTTTAAGTTTGTAAAAGGCTCCAGCTCAGTATGCATGTTTTTATATAAATAGTTAGAATAAAGCACACTGTCTTATTTGGTTAAAATAATAATCGATAGTCAATAAAAGTATATTTTAACCAAATAAGACAGTGTGCTTTATTCTAACCATTTAAATGAAACCTGAAACTTTTAACCACGCAGTCCGTTCTTCATTTTCGAAAAGGTGAAGTAATCGTTAGGACTTCGGTCGGAACTGTACGGAGGATGGTCTAACAATTCGACGTTTTGTTGCGTTAAAAATTCAATTGTCTTGCGAGCTGTGTGTGAACTTGCATTGTCTTGGTGGAGGATGATTTGTCATTCGGGATTGGTTTTTCGAAGCTCAGCGATGACTTCTGGCAAACAAATGGTTGTATATCAATCGGCATTAACAGTTCTCTGATCTTGCAGATGAATTGTTGGTACATGACATGCTTTTGAGACAAATGTTGCTACCATCTTTTTGGACACACTTCGAAAACGGATAACTTTTGTTGGTTTTTCTTCACCTTGGAACACAGACGACTGACGTGTATTTTCGGGTTCATATGAGTAAATCCACGATTCATCACAACTGACGATGATGTACACGTTTTTAGAGTTCCCTGTGGTTAAGCGGTCTAAAGTTATCCAATCTTGAAATCTTGGTATTGGGATTTCTCCCTTGTAGGTTTAGGTATACTCGAATGCATGAGATTGCATCGTTTTTATAAGGAATTGATCCACAAAAAAGACAAATTGTGAAAAAAGTGAAGACGACAGCTTTTCAAAATGATCGATTAATATGAAAAATTAATTGCAAATTTCATTTGCTTTCACTTTAATGTACTTGTATAAAAATACACTAATGAGTATGAAATTTTCCTTAAGAACTTTTGAAATAAAATTAAATCTACTTATACTTAAGTACATTCTTCTTGAGCCCTGCTTTGATATGCATACCAAAAGTATATTTACATATTATAGTGAAAGATATTTTTATTAATTAAAATTGAAAATGTAAATCTAAATATGTTACAGAATTGACAGAATGTACAGCACAAAATCCGGCATATTGCAATACAACTACAAAATCTACAACAGTTCGGCCACCTCTACAGTAAGTAGTCGTTTTTTTCTCATTTATTTTTATGAATAGGAAATGTCCAAGCTCTACTTTGTGGTTTAAGTCATGTGTTTCGTACAACAATAGGGGTTTTCACCATAATAAACATAGTGAAAACTTACACTATATTATAATAAAAAAAATACTGTTTTCAATTTTTTCTTGCACAAAACCTGTAATAATAAAAACGTTTTACTTATTCCAACACATATGTATATTTTTTCATGAAGAATGACTATAAAAGAAATTTAAAAACTATTGGAAACCTCCATTTGCATATGCGCAATGCTGGTTGTAACGAATACTGAGGATGAGAATGTTTCACCTGTATAACGTCTCAAAGTATCTGTGGCTTTGGTAAATCATCTCTATCTCGTATTTTCGAAGGTTAAGGGTAAATTGTAGAAAATTAAAATGGATCATCGTTCTAAAACTAAATACATATAAATATATATTTTTAGGGAAAGGATAAGGATTGACATAAATCGGAACGATATCTTCAATAACTACAAATATATGCGCAGTTAAAGTTAAAAATTATGAAGACCTTTAATTGAGATGATTTTTTCGAGAAATGTGAATTTTCAAATGTTCGTAATGAGATAGAACACCATCAAATTTTCGGAAAATTTCCCATAAGATCACGTAACTTTTAACTTTGAAGTAGCTAGGAAGGTTTCAATCTCCAGCTAAAATTGTGCCGAAATCCTCCAACATGGCGGCGTTCAATTAGTCACAAAGGTTTAACATTGCGTCCACTATTCAGTTATATATAGAGATCAGTGGGTCGAAAATACAGTTCTTAGGGCTCGTATGTATAGGAAATACAATGTGAATTTTTTGTTTTGCTGTGGTTAGTTAGTTACCCATTAATTTTAAACAAAAATGTTTGAAAGTGAATTAAAAAGGCTTAAATGGTTCACGTATGTTGTAAAATTCTTTATTTATGGACGTTTTAGGCTTGGCAAAGCTATCTTCAGCTAACGGTGAATATACATACATACATACATAAAATCACGCGTTTCCCACTTAGTGGGTTAGCAAAAACCCGAAAATAATAAGAAAAGGGATGAAAGCAAGAGCTCCGCAGAATCACTTAACTCTTTAAAAACATTCTTCTTCCGCCTTGCCCAAAATCATCATAACATTCATTCAAGAACATATTATTGTGACCGATTTTCGGTAGCGAATAACCGCATCCGGACCACAATAATAGTTACGCAACAATCATCTTTCGCTACACATTCCTATCCATGCATACTTCTTTCACCACAGCCACATTCATAAACGTATTCATACATAATAACATATTAAAGTGACCGATTTTCGGTAGCGAATAACCGCATCCGGACCACAATAATAGTTACACAAAAATCATCTTTCGCTACACACTCCTGTACAAACATACTTCATTCTTCTCGTCCACATAAAAGTTCAGCTGTCTCTCCATTCTCACAAAACATTCTTACTAACCATTTATCTTTACACCACAATAATTACGAAACAATCATCCTTCGCAACACATTCCTATCCATGCATACTTCTTTCACCACAGCCACATTCATAATCGTATTCATACATAATAACATATTAAAGTGACCGATTTTCGGTAGCGAATAACCGCATCCGGACCACAATAATAGTTACACAAAAATCATCTTTCGCTACACACTCCTGTACAAACATACTTCATTCTTCTCGTCCACATAAAAGTTCAGCTGCCTCTCCATTCTCACAAAACTTTCTTACTAACCATTCATCTTTACACCACAATAATTACGAAACAATCATCCTACGCCACACATTCCTATCCTGGCAAACTTCTTTCGCCTCAGCCACATTCATAATCGTATTCATACATGCTCTTCTTCTCTTTCCACTCGGAAACTTACGCTCTTTCAAAACACTACCAATCACATCCATCCACTTACACACTGGACGGCCACGCAATCGAACACCCTCAACTTTACCAACATATATGCGTTTTACAAGTCGTTCACTTATCATTCTCTCCACATGACCAAACCATCTCAACTGACTCACTCCAACTCTCTTAACTACATTCTTCCTAACCATACATTCTTCATACACCAAATTATTCCTCACGCGATCCCGTCTTGTATACCCACAAACACCACGTAAATACCGCATTTCCACAGCAGTCACTTTCCTTTTATGCTTTCTCGTCCATGCCCAACATTCACTTCCATACATCAAAGCAGGCACCAGCACTCCATTATAAACACTTAACCGAGCTTCTCTAGATACGTTTACGTTACGAGCAAACGTGCCCAGAGCACCCATTACCTTACATCCCGCACTCACCCTCCTATCAATTTCACGGTCAATTCGTCCATCCCTCGACATCATGCTACCCAAATATACAAACTCATTCACCTGCTCCAGTTTTACTCCATTCACCAACACATTGCACTCAGTCACCAATTCACTCCTTTCAAATACTAACACCTTAGATTTATTAACATTCAACATTAAATTCATACTTCTTCCAACTTCGTTTATTCTCTCTATCATTCTTCTCAGTTGCTCTTCATTTTCACTTAAGACAACTACATCATCCGCATACGCTAACGCAGGCACAATACTTTCACCAATATGAATATGTTTCAAATAAAGGTTGTAGATAATAAAATTCTACACGCAAATCAGTAATCATATTTTATTTCGCACTTTTTGTAAGCTGTATAATCGAATTTGAAATTTTATAAACCTTGCTCAATTACAGTGAATTGATATAAAATTCCAAATTAATACATAATGTTTGAACTGTCTGAAAAATTTATTCATTATGTTTGATATTAATTTGTTTTAATTATGTTACAAAACGAAATTTCAAAATGATTATATTACTATTCCTTGTGATTTGAATTAAAAATAGAAAAATTTTATCAAGAATAATAGTTACAAATAATTCAATGAGCAAGATTCATAAAATTTAAAATTCAATTTTACAGCTTACAAAACGTGCAAAGAAAAGTTAGATTAATAATTTAAGTGTGTAATTTTATTATATGCATCCTATATTTGAAACATTTTTGCTAAAATTAATACATAATTACAGCAAAATAAAAAAAAATGATATTGAATTTTCTATATAACGGATATCAAGTAGACATCCGATATACAATAGGTATGTTTAATAAAGCTAGCAAATCTAGCATTTGCGAACCTGCGCTAAGCTGTCAAATCACTGTCACAAGTCACATTGAACGGTTTGCGAACTTACTTGGCGGTTTCATGTTTGAATGCAGGGAGTATCTACCTATTTGATTGTGAAACTACGTGAAAAGAAATGAATATGGACAAAAATTTGAATAAATATACGTAGATATAATTGCGACATATATTAATTCATATAATATTTTATTTTGTAGGTACTTGTATACAGATGTAAATTTTTTTTTAATGAAATATTAAATAATACAGAATTTGTCAGAAATATTAATTTATTATAATTTTCCATGTTCTCACGTGCTCCTGTTTACCACGGAATGCCTGACATGCACATCAACTTTTGTTTTGATATGAAGGTAAAATGCATGCACAGATCGTATCAAGAAAATTAAAATTTAATAAGGAGATTTATATTTAAAAATACTTTTCTTTAATTATTATGATGAAATATGAACTCTGCAATATGTATTCAATTTAATATACACACCAAATTACAACTAATTTTTAAATATTACCGCCATACTTATAAATTTATCAGAGCTAGCATATACTCGTAAATTCTCGCTGCATTTACTGGCTAGAAAATCTAGCGAACGCTAGACTAGCAGATCGTTCATTAGAAAATACTTCCGTTTCGCTAGTTTTGCAGCCTCATTGAACGCGCCTAATGTGTCCATGGTTCGGGGACTAATAACTTTTTTATTTTTAACTTTAGTGAAAAAATGTTAGTCTTTATAAAAAAAAACACTTCCTGCCAACTCCCCAACTACGTACTTAAATTTAAGGAACAAGAAATGAATTTAATAAAAATATAAAAGAAATTATGTTATGGAACGTTGTTTAGAATTTTTGGAAATCTAGTAAGTTCGATGAAAGGTGTTAAAACGCGTAACGCGAGAGCAGTAAGCAAGTACACATTATTCAAATTAAAGTAGAATTGCCATACTTACTAAAGAAGAAAGATTTTAGCTTATAAAATATTGTGGGATTGGACAAGGTACGTATCGGTATACCTAATAGATTTATTCCATAAACGTTTTCCAAACACTGCAGTATCAGAAAGAGCTTACAAAAACTGATACGACGTTTGAGCAAACTTTGAAATTTCTATTAATAAGTGAGTTATGATCCCCCCAGAGTTTAAACAAATAAATATGACGTCACAAATACGAATTTACATCTCAAACCTTCGTGTACCTAATTATTCTTAAAGCGTATGATATTTTAAATTTGAAGAGCTTTTGGCAAAAATAACAATAGATCAAATATTTGTAAATCTGAGTTACATAGAGCGACATTTACCTTCAAGGATGCTACTTTTGTTTTAGAACAAATTCTTGTCCTGAACCAGAAATAGAAAATGGAAAATATGAAGTATTAGGTCAGAATACTGGACCTTACATACCTAATTATTCTATAGTGACAATTTCGTGCAATAAAAATTATTCTTTAACACCTCCAACTACAGATGTGTTCTGTATTAACGGTGAATGGAATACTAAAGTACCTCAATGCAAAGGTAAGTTTATTACAATCACCTAACCAGTTATTATTATGTTTTATTTTTACAGCATCTTGCTTACCGCGAATATCCACTTCTTCTGTAGATATTACATGTACTGTAGATGATATTCGTGTGGATTGCAGTAAACCTTTGGTAGAAGGCACCGTAGCTAAGAGTAGTTGCAAACGATTTTATACATATGACTCAACTGTACCAACTCAATTTCCTGTTAGTGTTTGCATTGGGGGAATTTGGGATAACCCTCCTATTCAATGCGTCCCAGGTTAATAAACGCAAATGAAAATCATGCAAAATATTGAATAACACTTCAATGAATATTTGTAGAATGTGGAAATGTGCCAAGCATAAATTTACCATTTTTTGGTAACAAAACTGAAATTAACAAATTCCCTTGGCATGTTGCGATTTATCGCCATGAAAATGACAAATACCAATATTTGGGTGGAGGATCAATTATTTCGCCTTCGTTTGTCATCACAGGTATACATACTAAACCACAAATCATTAACCTAGACTTAGAAGAATACGTGCTAATAGAGGAAATAATTATGAATCTAGTATTGAATGTTAATAATTGCAACGTGTTACTTGAGTTGTAAGGAGTGAGTTGATGAATGAGTGCAATATGTTGGTGGATGGAGTGAGACTGGAAGAATACTCTAACTTGAACACCATCATTAGACTCTCGCAGCAGGTAGCTGGTAGTAGAGTGAAATGTGTGTTAAATCGATGTCAAAAATACTAGGGTTGCATTCTAATTTTTGAATAAATTTAATTACATATGTTTAATATTTACATTTAAAAAATGCATACGTGAAAATTTTGTAGTATTTTGGAGCACAATTTGTATATGAGAATTTTGTATAAATAAAAATGGAATACAACGAATTTAACGATATTAGAAGTAAATTTCCAAGCCATTGCTTTAAAATTATATTATGTAATTAAACATTAAATAATCTTGCGGGATATTTTCTTTTTAAATATGCAAGTAGGAAAAAATAGCTATTATACAAGAACGATACATGGCATTTAAAGTGAATTTCATAGTCTATGCTTAAACACAGAATATTCCAATTTTGAGTAGCAAGTACTACCACATACTTTGGCTTTTTAGCTGCACATTGCGTTACAAACGAATTCGGACAGCAATATTCCGCAGATGAATACTTTGTAGGAGCTGGGAAATATCATAATGCGTACAACTCATCTGAAGATCATCATGCTCAAATGCGTCAAGCAAGTTATTTCAAGTTATTTCATACAAAATAAAACAACCTTTTAGTTAAGTTTAAGTTTTGTGTACATTAATTTAAAAACTAACCTTTCGGCAGCATTAGAGTTTGCAATACTGATATTCAAAATATTGGTATATGGGGATACCGGACAAAAAAATTACGGTATTATTTGCCGGTATTCACTTAAAATACCGGTAGTTTGGTATTTCAAATAAACAAGGATTTTTTTATTTAATAGCTGTACTTTCCTTAGTTCGTTTTACTACCTGCGCGATCTCAAGAAATTTTCTGAAACCTCTTCAACAATTGTTTTTCACGTATTCCTCAGAATTTACAATACTTCTATGGCTCTATGTTTGGTAGTACATTACATAATTGCGTTCTGTATCTCTTTGTATCTACACACTACACATGGAACATTCACAAAGAGAACTCGTCATATAATTGGATAAATATATTTCGAAGGACATCATGTGACACCAGTTGAGTGTGATATTTTTTTAATTTATACTAGCGTTTTATAACAACAATTTTTTAATTGTCATTTTCGTTGCTAAATGATACACTTTTAAACTCTAGTTCTTAAAAATGACAGTTTAATGTGTAAAAGTGACAGTTTAATGCGTAAAACTTTTAGCAACGAATAGATGAACCTGACGTTTGCCTACTTTTTAATTTAAAAAAATACTAAATGTTGATATTTGAGAATAAATGATCTGTTTTAAAACGCTGTTATAAAAAAATCTTGAATGTAATACATTGCGAAATGAGTGATTTAGGCACTTGACGTGTTGTATCACTCGTTTACGCTCGTGCGTACAAATATCACGTCGCGTAACTAAAACACTATTATTTCGCAACTTATTACATAAATAGCTATTATGTAAAGAAGAAACATGTTGCGAAATGTAAAAAAAAATAGTAGCACAGGAAGGAAGTACTGTGAAAAATAATAGCATGATCAGCGATGCTGATGCCTAGCGAAAAGAATAGTAGTCGTCGTGTTGAAGTAGTTTTAAAAACAAGATATAACGATGAATTAATAAAAATTTATGCTATTGAAGTACTCGAGATATGTTTCGATTCCTTAGAGAGCCCATCATTAAATGACTCAGCTATTAGAGAATTTTCGAAACATCATAATTTGGCAGATAACATAGGACAAGATAATACACATAATATTTCAATTTTAATAGGGGCTAATAATTATTGGAAAATAACTAAAGAAGAAATCTTTAAGTTATCTGAAAATCTGTCAGCTGTTAATTCACTGTTTGGATGGACATTATTGGGTTGTAGTAACTCTAATTCAATTTATAATTTTAATGTCAATATGATAACAATACTTAATGTTCAATCTACTGTGGAAAACATAGATTTAAAAAGCTTTTGAGATTTAGAAATATTAGGAATACATGATAATGAGAAATTAAAGGACGGTTTTACTCAAGAATTTATAGATGAAATGATAGTATTCAAAGGTAACCGATATGAAATCTCATTACCATGGAAAACAGATAAAAAACTAGATTCAAATTATACTGGTGCATTAATGCGTGTAAAAGTGTTAACGAATAAATTGTTGAGAAATGGAAAAATATGTGAATACGATGAGGCAGTGCGACAATATATATCTAATGATTGTGCAGAAATTATTTCAAATAATTCTGACAACAATAAAATTTGTACTGTCATTAAATGATCAATCGAATGCCGGTCCAAATTTATTACCTGATTTATTGAAAATATTTTTAAATTTTAGAAGTGGAAAAATCAGTTTAATTGCAGACATAGAAAAAGCTTTTTTGCAAATAATATTAAAAGAAAAAGATCAGAGAAAATACATCAGTAACGAATTTGCCACCTTTCATTTCATTTCGAATGACACGCGTCACATTTGGAGTAACAACTAGCCCATTTCTTCTAGAAGTATGTTTAAAGAAGCATTTTTCAGAACAACAAAATTTTCAAAGAAACAAACATGTACAAAATAGAATTGAAGAAATTAAGAAGTTGAATAAAGGCGAATGGAGATATTGTCCAAGCAATGACAACCCTGCAGATATGTTAACAAGAGGCATATCGGCTAAGAATTTAAGTGAATCACAAATATGGAGAGAAGGACCTACATGGCTTCCAGATGAAAGAAATAAATGGCCAAAAAATAATATCGACGAAAAAACACTTGCATTATTTGTTTCTTCAAATCAACCTGAAAACAGTTTTAAAGTAATTAATAAAGCAATTTTTGATTTAGAGAAGTTTGATAAATTCGAAAAAATAATGCATATTACTGCATATATTTTTAGATTCATCAATAACTGCAGATTACAAGATAAAATATTTGGAAGATTGCAAATTAAAGAGTTACAAGAAGCGTAAATTTACTGGATAAAATTTGTACAAAATGAAGAATTTTCAAGTGAAATAAATGCACTGAAAAAGGAAACAGAAATAAATAAAAACTCTACAATAAGAACACTTAATGTGTTTTTAGAAGTACAATTAGACAGTAGTATAAATTTAGTAAAAAAGGAAGAATTAGTTGAAGTCTCATGTTAAATACAGTCTGTTTCAATAAGCTTGCTTACTTTTGGTAACTTTTTTATTTGAAGAGATACGAGTTTGGTTAAATGCCCAAAATTGTGCTAATATGAAATACAAAATAGGTGATATCAGCATAAATATGTTTATATCAGCAATTCCAAAAATATGAGACCTAACTTTTTATTTTAAATAGGAACATATATTTTTATTTGCTTATTCACTAGAGAATTAATTCTGAATTCGATGATACACTCGCTTTATGTTAGCTTTGTTCGAGCAGATAATTTGCAACAGTTTGACGTATTGTTGTACTGCGCATGCGCCCAATAGTTTCAAATTAATTTAAAATTTTCGTTGCTCGAACGCGTTAGTTACTTTTACCGGCGGTAGTTGTCTCATGTTGACACCAGCTGTTTTCTGTTTTATTTCTCAGCTGTTTAGTGTTTTGACTGATGTCAGGTTGACACTAATTTGAAATCAGGATAGTTATTTTCTTTATTGTACTACATGTTTTTAAACAATACGTTTATTGCAGACGTTGAAGATATTGATATACTAGACTCATCACTGCTTCATATATATATATATATATATATATATATATATATATATATATATATATATATATATATATATATATATATATATATATATATGTATATATACAGGGTGTCCCATTTAAGGTACGAATGCATTGGTATCTCGAGAACCGTAAGAGCTACGAGGTTGGTTAAATTAGACAAAAGTTGCCCCATTAGGAGGCTATTTTAATGGTGTTTTGTTATTTGCGAAAAAATGCATAGGTCACTATATACAGGTGAAAATGTAAATTTCGCGATTTTCTTTTTTTGCTTATAACTTTGTTATATGAAATAATACGAGATTCTGGTTTGCACTTTCTTAAGGCACTTTTGTATGGTGAATTTGCAGAAGTACTCAAATTTTTTTTATATCTAACCATTTACGAGTTACTGATAGCAACTTTTATTTTTCATATGGAGGTCATATTAAGCTATGGCATTTTTAAATAGATATTTTTTTTAGCTTTACAATGATATAAAACAATAATAATTTATTTTTATAATTAACAGAAAAATTAATAAAAACTGTTATTTATACTAAAATTAAATTGAAAAAATTAAATCGAAGGCTGCTATGGAAACAACAAACAACAAAAAAGTGCAACAATTGAATTTCTGAATTTTACTTGACAATAGTAGATTATTACGAGTAATAAAAATTAAATTTTTCTCGTTGGGAAAAATATGATATGTTGAGTTGTTACATTCGTTGTCAAAGTTCGTTTATTACTCGTAATAATCTATACTATTGTCAAGTAAAATTCAGAAATTCAATTGTTGCACTTTTTCGTTGTTCGCTGTTTCCATAGCAGCTTTCGATTTACTTTTTTCAATTTTATTTTAGTATAAATAACAATTTTTGTTAATTTTTCTGTTAATTATAAAAATAAATTATTATTGTTTTATATCATTGTAAAGCTAAAAAAAATATCTATTTAAAAATGCCATAGCTTAATATGACCTCCATATGAAAAATAAAAGTTGCTATCAGTAACTCGTAAATGGTTAGATATAAAAAAAATTTGAGTACTTCTGCAAATTCACCATACAAAAGTGCCTTAAGAAAGCGCAAACCAGAATCTCGTATTATTTCATATAACAAAGTTATAAGCAAAAAAAGAAAATCGCGAAATTTACATTTTCACCTGTATCTAGTGACCTATGCATTTTTTCGCAAATAACAAAACACCATTAAAATAGCCTCCTAATGGGGCAACTTTTGTCTAATTTAACCAACCTCGTAGCTCTTACGGTTCTCGAGATACCAATGCATTCGTACCTTAAATGGGACACCCTGTATATATATATATATATATATATCACTGCTTCATATATTTAAATCAGACATTTTAAAAATTACTTGTCATAAGAAATAATCTTATTAACGAATTATATTGTTATTATTCCGTAAAGTAGTTAATTTTATTTAAATTTCCAATATTTCGTTACACATTTTGTAACTTCATCAGGGAATAAATTAGTTTTAACTGGTGTAATCACTTGACAAATTGATAAATTCAGAAACATTCAATTCTGAAATTATTATTTGTTTATACACTGCATTGTTTTACATATTATTTAAAGAATTTTGACCATATACGTAGAATATCGATGGCTTAACTGCAATACCACGTATCTGACATTTTTTGAATTTTTGAGTTATTTACACCACTGTGCGTAGAATCATTGTGCGCTTCGAATGAACAATACCTAGTATGTACAGAAAATTTGAGCGCGCTTAAATCATATCTATGTATTAACATATTATATATTAAAACAAATTAAAAATAAAACAGTTTTTTTGCTCTCCTGCATAACTAGGTATTATTCACTTACGCGGTATTACAGTTAAGCCATCGATATGTTATATTAAAAGAATATTAAAAAAAAACTTGTAAAATTTACCCTGTGAGTGTCACATGTTGGCCGAATTCTCACACTTTTTGGCCAACATGTGACGCTCACAGAGTAAATTTTACAATTTTTTTTATCTTTAAATAATATGTAAAACAATGCAGTGTACAAACAAATAATAATTTCAAAATTGAATGTTTCCGAATTTATCAATTTGTCAAGCGATTACAACAGATAAATTATTTTATTCCCTGAAGTTACAAAATATGTAATGAAATATTAGAAATTTAAATAAAATTAAGTACTTTATGGAATAACGACAATATAATTCCTTACAATCACCGCCGAGAAATCCGTTAATAAGTTTTTCCATGCGATTTGACGTTAGAAATGCTAGTGCGCATGTCACGGATTTGAAATTTGCAAACAATCCTCAAATTCTCCTGACGGTTTCAAACCGTCCCCAACGGTTTCGAACCGCTGCACGAACACCGAATTCTTAGTGTGAATTTGTGATTGACCGCTGCTCGAATGCCAATATTCTTATGTGCATGCTTCTGATAGTTCGTGACAGTTTCTGACTGCTGCTCGAACAAAGCTATTATCACATAATGATTTTTTTGAGAAAAATCCAGTATATATTTTATATTAATTTGATTTAAATATGACTATAGTGAGAGTATCATTAAGTAAAAATTGAATACATGTTATTCTTTACGTAGGATGAGAATGTTATGAATGAAATTAGTGAATATTTTGTTTAGTCCAGTGTTTTCCAAACTGTGGGGGGCGCGAAAGAAAATTGAAAATGCAGTTAACTATGTTATAATTTTTAAATTTATTGAATAATAGGTACAAGTACAGTAATATACATGAGAATATACATATATTTACTATTAGTAAAATTAATGGCTTGAATGTGCTTGTTAGTGATACACAATTTGTCCAAATTTATAATTATGAATGAGAACACGACTGAAATTGATCTTTATCTTTATGATCAGTCTAGGCCAGGATATACAAATTTGAATGTAAAAGATAAATGTTAGCGATACATTTCTGAATGCTTTCCAACAAAGGGTGGTACGTAAAATTTGTATTTTAGGATCAAGATGAGATGAGAAATTTATTCGAAACCAAACGATGTATGCAACTCAATCAGTGAGGCCGGACCATCAGTTTTTAAACGGCGCAATTCGAGTCGATACTACACTACACGACACCACTCGGCCAGTGAGACCGCCGCCTTGTATCGTTAAATTCAGAAACAAATTCTCTAGCGAATAAGCAAATAAAAATACGTGCTCCAATTTAAAATAAAAAAGTTAGGTCCTATATTTCGGGTACCATTAATATAAAATTAATTTGCTGATATCATCTATTTTGTAATTCAAAATGGCACCATTTTGCTTATTTAACCAAACACGTATTTCTTCAAATAAAAAAAGTTACCAATAGTTAGCAATCTTATTGAAACATCATGGATATACCTACAGAATGTAAAAAATATATAAGTACATTACGTTTAACCAGTGATAGAACTCAACAAGAGCAACAATATGTCTTATTAACTTTTTTTCGAAATCGCAAATTATTTTTCGCAAATAAATATTTCCAATTTCGAGACATATACTGGTAAAACAGAAAAAAAGTACGTGACATTGACAGAACTCGACGAGTGCAACAATATTTCTTAGTAACATTTTTTTGAATTTTCAATTTTTTTGTATTTTTAGGCAGGTAATGAATTATTTACAAAACTGAAGATTTTTAATTAGAATAATATTACCTTTTTAGTTTAAGTTCTGTATTTATTTATTATTAAAACCCAACGTTTCGGCACCATAAACTGGTGCCTTCTTCAGGGGAAAAATATTGACGTAAAAATGTGAAGAAAAACAACAAGTAACCAAGGTAACAAGAAAAGTTCGTAAATGTTACCTTTTTATGTTCACAATTTTCTAGACAATATATGCATGCCCGGCAATAACTTGGACGACGAACATGCATCTTCTCATGAAAAAATCTCCTTTTGCCAGAGGAAAAAACCGTCCCAAAAACTAGCAGAGAAGTGATCTGTATAACTCAGAGACGCGTCTGAGTTATGCAGATCTCCTGAGAAGATGCATGTTCACCGTCCAAGTTGTTACCGAGCATGCATATATTGTCTAGAAAATTGTATACATAAAAAGGTAACATTTACGAACTTTTCTTGTTACCTTGGTTACTTATTGTTTTTGTTTTTTCATATTTTTATGTCAATTTTTTCCCCCTGAAGAAGGTATCAGTTTATGGTGCCCAAATGTTGGGTTTTAATAATTAATAAATAAATACAGAACTTAAACTAAAAAGGTAGTATTATTCCAATTATTAATATGAGTTTTGAAAGATATTTTAATAATTTGAAGATTTTTAATACATTATCTACAAGGTTCACAAACAAGGAAGTAAAAAAGTTCCTAAGAAATATTGTTGCTCTCGGCGAGTTCTATCGCTGGTTAAATTTTATGTACTTATTTCTGATACACTCGCAGGCAGCATGTACTGCTGCCTCTTGCACGGGAAAAACATAAACAAATAATAACAAAACAAAAGCAAACAAGTAAGAAAGGTAACAATTTATAATATTTTCAATATAGGAAGCCTTGTTTGACTAAGTTCTAAACTGTCACAATAATTGAAATTATTATTCTTAGTTTTAAAAATCTCATTGCCTTCTCTAATTAATCTCTTGTAAAGATGCGTAGCTCTTGAAATAATTTTGGTATCTTCAAACTTTACTTAGTGGAATTCTCTGCAACTGACGATTTCACAGGCTCATTCAATCTGATGTCAGAATTATTTCTATACATCTTAACAACAGATTAACCAGAGAAGTTATTGAGATTTTTAAAACCAAGATTTATAATCAAAATAACTTTGAAGTTTAGAAATTGGTCGAGCATGGGTTCCTCTATTAAAAATATTATAAACTGTTACCCTGATCTTGTTAGCATTTGTTTGTTTATTATTTATTTATGTTTTATCGTAAAGTAAGCAGCAATCTCGGCAGCTATGTACTTGTTTGCTTTTGATTTGTAATTATTTATTTACTTTTTTATTCTGAATGAGGTAGCAATATATCCTGCCGTTGATTTGGATTAATGAACTTAAACCAAAACGTTGTTTTATTTTCATATTATGTTCTAAAAGATTTTTTACTATTTCATATGAGCATTTCATAAATGTATTCTTTTTTTAGGTTAAAGAATTTCACATTCCACCACTTTATAAAGGATTTGACAGTAATTTTCAAGCAGATTTAGTTGTTATCACTATGAAGAAACCGTTTGAGTTAACAAATGTAGTGCAACCTGTCTGTGTGGATTGGAATAGGGAGTTTGAAAAAGAACAATTCAAGGACGGTTCGATAGGGAATGTACATATTTTTATTTCAATTATTAAGACTATTCTCCAATAAAGTATAATTAAATTTATAGATAACAGGCTGGAGAATCGACTCTAATGAGAACCTGAGTGAGACTTTGAAACCGTTGACGGCTCTGTATGTAGAAACTAGTGTGTGTTTAAATATGGTGCCTCACAATTTTGTAAAATGGATTACTCCGGATAAATTTTGCACTGATTTTACAAACGGTAAGATTTAATTCACATTAACACGATAGTTTCACCTCGAGTTCCATTGTTTTATAATAATTTTTTTATTGTTAATAATTCATTAACCCAAGTGGAAATGATAAGGAAAAAATATCTGTTGTGGCCAGCACAATACCTTTCTCCAATTCCTTTTGTATTGAATTTAACATTTCTTGTACACACAAATAATTCTAATTATATCTATTTTTCATTCTATAAGAAATCTTGTCCTACTCTTCTAAAATGTTCAAGATTTTTAAATATTTAATTAATAATTCAATAAGAAATATTAAATGTACTTCCCAGAAAAAGCTTTCAGTAATGTCAGTAAAGCTGTTGATTTTAGATACTGACATTTGTCTGTCAGGTACAAACATTTGAATTTGACAACTTTTTTCCTTGATGTAGACTGGCTTGTGCAATTTATTGCAATAGATTATTCTATATACTTTATTTTCCTTATCTCTAAATCTAATGAAGATTTAATAAAAAAACTTCATTGTATAAGATGGAGAATTTTATGTTCTTCGATATTAGTAATAACAAAATTTTCATAAAATAACATTTAGAAGAATACGTAGTTGAACAGATCTTAAGTATTATAGTTCTACACACATACACACACAGGCACGCGCGCACCCACACACACACACGTAATCAGTTTTTCCTTACGCAAAAGTGGCCCATTAATTTTAAACAAAAATACTTCAAGTAAATGGTGTAATCACATTTTCTTTTTCACGTTTCGTAATCGAAGAAATTTTATAAAAGTTACTTCTTTATTGTGTTAGCCATGGTATTAAAATTATATCTCAAACAAATTTTGACATGTAACCTGTCAGGAATTATAAAATATAGTTTTCATAAAAATAATACTACTCAATGATTTGTATCTTCTTTTCCCGTGCATGATTCTCCATTTTCAAAAATGACAACTCAAACAGAACTTTTCTGACTGGTAAAAGGCCAGGTGCATAAAACGTTGTTAGCTGATCATGTGTTTAACTGCACATTCTACCCATGGAAACGTATCAAAAATACACTGGAAAATAGGCCATGTCAAAGTTAACAACGTGATTAAGGTTAACAATGTTTTATACAACTGGGCCAAAACGTATCACAATCTAACAGACACGTTTTTGACAGGTGAAATGTCATTATATTTGTTTGTAATTTTAGCTATCAGAAACGCTCTGCTTGGAGTTATCATTACTGAAAATAGAGAATTATTGTTTACAAGAAGAGGAAGGTCTGTTCGTTTGTCTTACTCTTTCTACTCTATGCAGTGGCGTATTTACGGGAGGGGATATGGGGGATATATCCCCCCCCATGACATCGGAGAAGAGTAAAAATCAAGACGTTTGAATACTGTTTTACGATTTTTTTGCAATATCATGTAATATGTTATTATAGAACAGGTCGCCTAGAAACCAAGGCGTTGTTATATTTTTATCTACGATAAAGTTTTTGATTATTATACAAAATATTTTTATATCCCCCTCCAAGGGTCATGTCATATCCCCCCCCAAGGGTCATGTCTGGATACGCCACTGACTCTATGCTGAAATCCGCTTTCGTTTGTCACAGATCATTATTTAAATTTTGTGCGGTTTCAAACGGGCAATTGCTTATCTCTACTTAGATCATGATTTAAATACATATTTACATATTGACTAATGCTGCAAACGTTCCTTTGCATATAGTATTTCAATTTTTGTTCTAATTACTATTTGCTTTTTGAATCGTCTCCATTATTAATTTGAAGCTTTTGACAGCGACATTTATCTGTCAATTATACAGTGTGTCCCATTTAGAGGTGCCACCATTGGGATCTCGAGAACTATAAGAGATACGATGTCGGTTAAATGAAACTTTTTGTGCGCCTTTGGGAGGCCATCTCAGATGTGCTTTTGTTTTTCCAAAAATTCTCATAGGGCACTAGATAATGACGAAAAACTGAATATTGTTGATTTTTTCTTTTTCAAATAACTTCTAAACTATTGGTAATTGAGAAAAACATTTCAAATATAAAAGATAGATATTTTTATTAACTAACCAGTGGCGTACGAAATAAATTTTTATATTCGTAAATTTTCGAGATATAACACAAACTTATATTTTTTTAAATGGAACCCATATCTGATTTTCGTCTCAAAAAAATAACTATTTTTTTCTCTTTTCAACGATGTAAGGGTTATTATGTTTTATATTTGTTTTGCCTTCAAAATTATTATTTTTTCCTTATTTTGTATTAAATTTGTAATTATTTTGAAAATATTGGTAGATTTCTATTTAGAAATACTTCTTGTATTTAAATAATTTATTTAGTTAAAGAATTTTGCTCAAAACTCGTATCAAACTAATTTTTATAATATTTTGTATCTGGTCGCCTTGGCACATTATAGTGTAATTTGTAATTATGAGTCTAGAATAAAAATATAACGTAATAAAGGCATAAAATAAATTATATCGATCAAATACAATATAATTAATAAAAATAATGTTTTTTTTTGCGAAATAAAAAGAAAATTCAGGAAAATAAAGAGAAAAAATAAATTTTAGGAGCAAAACAAATATAAAACATAATAACCCTTACATCATTGAAAAGAGAAAAAAATAATTATTTTTTGAGACTAAAATAAGATATGGGTTCCATTTAAAAAAATATAAGTTTGTGTTATATCTCGAAAATTTACAGATATAAAAATTTATTTCGTACGCCACTGGTTAGTTAATAAAAATATCTACCTTTTATATTTGAAACGTTTTTTTCAATTACTAATAGTTTAGAAGTTAATTGAAAAAGAAAAAATCAGCAATATTCAGTTTTTCATCATTATCTAGTGCCCTATGAGAATTTTTGGAAAAACAAAAGCACATCTGAGATGGTCTCCCAAACGCGCACAAAAAGTTCCATTTAACCGTCATCGTATCTCTTATAGTTCTCGAGATCCCAATGGTGGCACTTCTAAATGGGACATACTGTATACATTTGAAATATGAACTCTGTGTAACTAAGGAATTGTGTTTATCTTTAAAACGTAGGCGCTGGGATTTATAAAATAGATTATTTTAAATTTATTTGTACAATATATATAAAAATATTAATGCAGACCTATAGATAATTCAATAATCTTTAATATTTATAATAAAGTAAAGAATGGCATTTAAAAGTATTTTTCGAAGAAAAACTATTTTGGGTTTCAAGTAAAGTGGAATATCTGGTTATCCGATTTACAACAAAATCTAATGGCTTATTTCCATATTAGAATATGGTCGAAATACAAGATTTCAAAATTTGAGTTAGAGTGTAAAGAGGAACCACAACACACACACACACACACACACACACACACACACACATATATATATATATAAAATTATCACACACACACACATACTTCCACAGACATCATTGTGAAAATGTAGAAACTGATTTTAAGGACCTTAAAATGTGGTCATTTACTAAAATTTCGATAAGCGATTTTTAGCATTATACCTAGCTCCCTTACCAACGAACAAGGATAGCAGAAGGTAATTAAGTGACAGTTATTATTTGTACGCACAAGCGTAAGCATTTAGTACAACACGTCAAGTGCCTAAAACACTCATTTCGCAATGTATTACATAAAATATTTTATATACAACCGGTAAATAATGTTAACTTTATTCTTATCAAAATCATAAATTAATGTGCTTCATTATTTATCGAGGGAAATAAAGTACTCCCTAGGGAAATAAAGTACTCCCTAGGGAAATAAAGTGCTCCCTAGGGAAATAAAGTGATTCAAGTCCTTTGTTAATTGATATTGATTAACAATTAAGGAATATTATTAATTATATTTATTTTGGAAAAAATATTATGATTTTTGTAAAATTGAATTTAAAATAATTTTTTTTTTTTGTTTAGAGAAATGTGCTTCATTCTTCTTCTTTTCCGTTTGTATATAAAATATTGTATATAACACGGGAGTAAAGTGTCATTATTTGCCGCAAGCGATTGCATCCCTCGGGCTACGCCCTCAGGATTCAATCTTCGCTCTCGACAAATAATGATAAACTTTACTCCCTTGATATATAAACTACTATTTTTTACGTCTGTTAAAAAAAGTACACTTTTTTTCATTAAAATGGATTTATAAAGTATGTATTTTTTTAACACAATAAAAGTGTGAAAAAAAGTTTCTTTTTTTAACGCTACAGAGTGAAATAATGAAACGTTACGGCACTTTTTTTCACACTTTTATTGCTGACGTAAAAAAAATGTTGTATGCAACTCGAGTAAAAATTGTCTTATTTTACTCATAGGATTTGACTAACTCGCCTACGGCTCGTTCGGTCAAACTTTCCTATTCGTGAAATAAGACTATACTTTTTACACTTGTTGCATAAATAACTATTTTATAATAGCGTTTTAAAACAGATTATTCTCAAATATCAATATTTTGAATTTTTCAAAATTAAAAAGTAGGCAGTCGTCAGGATTATCTATTCGTTGCTAAATGAAATACTTTTAAGCACTAGTGCTTAAAAGTAACATTTTACGCATTAAACTGTCACTTTTACACATTAAACTGTCATTTATAAGAACTAGAGCTTAAAAGTATTTCATTTAGCAACGAAAATGAAAATCAAAAAATTGTTGTTTTAAAACGCTAGTATAAAAAATAATTTTATTATTAGATGCAGCATTTAATCCTGATTTTTTTTTTTTGTTTTTACACTTTTGTTCTGAAATTAATAAAGCCGGAATTATATATTTGTAGGCATATGAAATTTTTTGCATTGTGTAAAAATGAATCGTATTCACACGAACACAAACATATACGTGTACGCAAAACACAGACACATATCAACGTACCATAGCACGTACATACTCGTATTTAAACAAAGGGGATAATAATATTAATAATTGTTTCATTTATTTCTGTATAATTCTTTCGTAAATTTATTTGTAGGATCTGGTTTGTGCCTTGGCGATAGCGGTGGCGGATTAGTATTTCCGTGGAAAGCAAACAATATTGAGAAGTACTACCTAACAGGTGTAGCTTCCGTAGGGCCGTTGGATGACCATCGATGTGTCAAACATATAGGAGTTTTTATTCGGATGAGCTTTTACACTGGTTGGATTCGGACAATAATAACCGAAAATCCTCTGCAAGATTAAATGTGTTACAACAATGTAATTGTATCTTTTTAAATTAAATATAACCTTTTTTAGTATTTACCCCAATTGTAATATTCAACGTACGAATATCAAATTAAAAAATAAAGGAACATAGTTTCATAAAAATATAGTTTACTGATTTATTATACAATACAAAATGTTCATTTTAAATGGGCCACTCATGCTATCTCAAGAACTATAAGGAGGTTAAATGGGCAAACAATTTATATTATTATACGAGGACGGATCAAGAAGTAGTGAACCTAACAAAAGACGACAGCACTAATAAAACAATGTCTTTATTTTTCAATTTCGCAGTATGTTAAAATATTTCTGTAAAAAATTCCGATGTGGGCACCACATGACTTCCTTGTATGCCTGTTAAACTATACATATTTTGTTAATAATTAAAATATGTATTATAACAGACCCAATCATAAAATTGCACGTATTTGACATAATTTTACAATCACAGATCATATAAAAATCTGCTGACAATGACATTAATTTTTTTATTTTTTTGTTAGCTAATCCATAGCAAAGTTAATTACAAAAACCAAAATGTACATAATTTTTAAATTTACATATCTCGCTTATACAAAAAGCTAATTTAATCATACTTGATGTTTTAGACGCAGAATTCAATTCTCTGAAGCATTTATTTCTAAAATCAAAATAACACCATTTTTTTCAAGAAAAACTGATAACAGCTTCAAGTAAAGTATCACTTCCGGTTAGACTATTTTAACCAAAATCTATTATGTTATTCCCATTGATATAAAAGTATTAAATACCAAATTTGAAAAGTTTTGGATTATATTTTAATATAGTTTTTCATTAAAATCTATTATAGGCTTCAAGCAAAGTACCACTTCCGAAAGTTATGTAAAGACCAAAAAGGGAGGTGCCCAACTAGATGTTATAACATTCCTAAATACAAAATTTTAACTTTCTACGACTTCCGTTTTTGGATGCAGGGATGGTCAAAATGGATATTTCCGTTGAAATCTGGAAAGAAACCGAAATTTTTCGCGATTACAATACTTCCTTGACTTCGTACAAGGAAGTAAAATGGGCGATTGTTATTTAAGTAGGAAGTGAACTATTTATAGCCCATTTTGAAACATGAAAAAAGTGGAATATAGATCAGTAATTAAGTTCTTACTTTTGAAAACAAAACTATCAAATAAATCAAAGCTGAGCTGGAGTGTGTTTATGGGGATCAATCTCCAGCGATTGCTAGCGTAAATCGATGGAAAGCAGAATTTAAACGTGACCGAACCAGTGTATTTGGTGAAAAACGCAGTGGACGCCCAAATGACGTGAACACTCCAGGTACTGTTAAAAATTTCATGATATGGTGATAGATGACCGTCGGATAAAAGTACGGTAAATAGTAAACGCTTTACACATGTTATGTGGATCAGTGATTTTGATATTGCATAATGAATTGAAGATGAGAAATCTGTTGTGGCCAGCACAAGACCCTCCGTCAATTCGATGTATTTTGTACAAATCCCATACCAAAAGGACCGTGGAACAGTTTCTATATAATATCATGTAAAATCGAACACGAACACATACTATTTTTTACAAATTCCATACCAAAAGTTCATTTGAAAAGGTTCTATAAATCCAATAAAATTATGACATAAACATACACTAAATACTTGACACATTTCTTTCTGCTTCAGCTTTCCCCTATTTTATTAAGGGTCGCTGTTTCCTTTTCTCTTCCACTTATTCTTACCCAACGCATCTTCTTCACACAGTCCTTCCTTTCTCAAGTCTTCTGCGATACAGTCCTTCCATCTTTTGTTTAGCCTTCACTGCATGTCACTTGCGAGGAACACTATGACATACTAATTTTTGATCCCTTACTTTCCATATTTGGTTTTGCACTTGCAACAGACATCTGTCAATTAGAATTTTTTGAATGAGCAGCTGTTTCCATGATAAATAGCAAAGCTGACTAATTTTTGAAAATTAATTTCTTTATAATGCTTTAACTCTACATCTATTGAATATGAAGGAAAATGTATAATGAAACCATATAGAGAAGAGCATTTTCTTTAATAAATATAATAACAAAATGTCAAAAAATAATATTTAACTGCGTTTTTTTAAGAAAAACTTTTAAAAACTTCAAATAAGCGTACTGTTAATGCTTTAAAAACTCGTACCTTTTTTCGTAATGAATAATTCTATTTATATGTATAATGTAGAATTTTGAAAATATATTTGTTGTTGTTATTTCTAGTATTAATATTTATATTATGTTAACCACGTACTGTGTTAATACAATATTATTCATATGCGATTTTTTTTTCTATGTGCTCTATATTATAAGGGAAATTAGATATTATTGTATCTTTTCAACTTTTTATGTATACTGAGGGTGTAAATTTAATCTAGCAGTCTATCTAAATGTCAAACAAGTAATTTCTAATGACAGTAACAATTGTTTATGGGTTGTAAAAAAATTCCTTGGCAATATTCAGAAACTAGTAACATCCGTTGGTTCGACCTAATAGTATTTTACTATCATTATTATAAATAACAAGAATAATTATGTTAGCTTACTCCTAAACAAGTTGAGAAGATTGATAACTCGTTACTGTCATTAAAAATTCGTTGTTTGACATTTGGATAGACTGCTAGATTAAATTTATTTTAAAAAAATTCACGATTTTTTCTGTCTGAACCGTAACAGATATCACAAATTAAACAAAGAGAGAAAAGTTTACTATTGTATCTTTCTGAAAAAAAATAAAATAATTTTATGTTATCGGCTTGGCCATTAAAAAGTTACGGTCTAATCAATGTTGGGACACCTAAGTTTCATACGCTAGTGGTTTACTAATAATAAGAAGTATCACCTTAAAAGATGACATAACTATGTGAACTGTCATACAAAATTAATTTTTTTTTTTCGAATAACTTTGAAGCAGAATTCTGGCGAAATGGTACACTTTCCGGTAGAAGCAAGTTTAGTTAAATCGTCTTATTCTAGCCACAGGAATCTGTGGTTAAGCCATGTCCCCCTATTTAAGAGAAACCCTGTATAAGTATTGTATTGCACTTCGAACCGTCGTTTTATAACAAAAAAATTACAGACCTTACCAAATATTGTTTTTTTTATTGTATTTAACGTCTTCTGCACACATACAATTCTAATATCTATTTGTCATTGTATGAGGAAATTCCTAAATGTCAGAGATTCTTGCAATTCATTAACACGATTGGCGGTATTTCTAATGGATATATGTATACATTTTACCTACAATTTTAAATATTTAATTAATAAAACAATAAGAAAGATGAAATGTACTTCCCAGAAAAAGCTTTCAGAATGTCACTAAAACTGTTAATTTTTGACACTGACATCTGTCATTTAAAAACTATGTTATAAACATTTGAATTTGTCAACTGGTTTCCTTAGTGTCTTAGCCTCTGCGATGTATTACATTAGATTATTCTAGTGACTTTATCTCTAAATCTATACAAGATACTCGTATAATAAAAATTTTAAGTGTAGTACATGGAGAATTTTGTTCTTCAATATTTGTAATAACAAAAATTTCAAAAAAATTATATTTGGAAGATTTTTTTAATGAAACTTACTTTCTGTTGCCCAATTTTTACCAAAATCTAATCAGCTTTTCCCAGAAATGTCAGATTGAGGAAACTGCAGTTAAATATTTTTTAAGTCTTATGCCCGGTTTTATAATGAAAAATTTAACTTCCACTTAAGTAAGTGAAATTTAAATTTAACTGTCACTTAAAATCTACGTGGGTTTTATAAAACAAATCTTACTCTAGTTAACTAAGTAACGATTTATTTATCTATATACCGTGCGTATTTTTTAACGTGAAACATTAGGTTCGTCGTATCCATGGGTACAACTTGACATTTGATTGACAGCAATGTATTTGTTTGTCCCATTTATAATGAAACATAGGGAACGAATTTGATATTTGACAAGACGTCATAAGAGGTTAATTTTGTTTAAATAATTGTACCTGTTTTCTAAATTAAATTTAGTTATAGAAAAAATATTGTGTGCACCTTGTGCACTAGTGATTTTCTGACTTGGCTAAATTTCTTACAATATTTAAATATCATACTTCTGCCAAATTCATTCATTATGTTTTATTTTAAATGAGACAGGCAAATATATTACTGTCAATCAAATGTCACATTGACAAGATGTCATTAGAGGTTAATTTTGTTTAAATAATTATACATGTTTTCTAGAAATTAAATTTGTTGTAGAAACAATATTGTGTGTACCTTGTGCCCGAAATATGTTTAGTGCGCTCGAGTGGTTTTCTGACTCGGCTAAATTTCTTACAATATTTAAATATAAAACTTCTGTCAAATTCGTTCCCTATGTTTCATAGTAAATGGGACACGCAAATACATTGCTGTCAATCAAATGTCGTAACCATGGATATGATACCCCCAATATTTCACGTTAAAAAATACTCACGGTATATAAAAAAATAAGGTTTTTCTTTGGGGCCTTAGTTATGGACTTCTACCGAACCGATTTTAATGATTCTTTTTTTAAATGAAAGCTGTTAGCATGTAGATGTGCACAAAAATCTAAAATGTTACAATAATGATTCCGGCTATTTTTTATAAGGCCTTAAAGATTTTTTATTAAGTACCGCTGTCAAGCGATAGATGGCAACACTGAAAATATGAAGATGAGCATGATGTAAAATAAATATAATTTGTGAAAATTGCTACAAAAATAATATTTTGTGTTATTTTAAAGCTGGTTTATCAATGCAAGATTAAATAATGTAACAGGTAAATAACGTATAAAGCTTTTATCATACAAAAATTAAAAGTTAACCTTAAATGACAAATAAATATGTCAGCATGTCAACTTATAGTGAAACCATAATAAGGAATTTTTGCCCTCAAAAATTAATAAATATAATAGTTAATTCATTAATTCAATTATGGTAAGTAATTTAATAATATTGAGCAAAATTAATGAAGATATATATTTTGTACTATAATATAATAATTTTTTTAACCTAAAATCCCGTAACTAAAATACAGCATTATTACCTATTTAAAAATTGACAAGAGACAGGTGTACATTTACAGGTTTTTAAATAACGAAATCATTAAATTCAAAAGAGTATATTACAATCAACCACTTGGATGCCCCTATTTTCCCGCTCTTAAACGTTACTCCTTAATGCTACCTTTTACAATTCGTTTTCGAACTTTTGAAACATGATTTTACATTAACCAAATATGAATTCACATTAACGAAAACTGATTTCACACAAATTAGAAGTGAATTCCCAGTAACGAAATACGATTTCACATTAGCGAAAACGAAAACTGATTTCATGTAAAAGAAAAACTGAATTCATACCAATGAAAACTAATTTCAAATAAACGAAAACAGATTTCAAACCCTCCGGTTACTTTTCTCACTTTTAGCGTAGCTAACATTGTTGTAATCAAGTTTCATCATTGTTTTAATCAAGCTTTTTTATTGTTGTGATCAAATTTAACCTTTAGTTAAGTTTCTTAAAAATACTATTCGCTATTTATTTAATATTTTATAAGTTCAGAAAAATATTTTAATATATTTTAGGGACGATACATTTGCCTTATTTTTTTCCCTCTCCAAAGGTGACTATTGCCCCTTCTTGCCTTTCCTTGGCGGTGCCTATTTACGATTCCTATGTAAAATCTGTTTTCATTTAGTTGAAACTGGTTTTTAAAATTGTGAATTCTGTTTTCATTATTACAAAATCGGTATTCAGGAGTGATAAATTAGTTTTCGTTACTGTGAATTCAGGTTTCCTTTGTGTGACATTAAGTTGTGAAATTATACTGTAGAGGGTATAGATATGCAATGATAATCCATACTGTTTTAAACCGAATAAAGATGGTAATTTGAAAAATAGAAATACATTGATTCCTCATAGATTACAATAATGCATAATTTTTTTGTGTACAATAAATTATTACTACAATAATTTAACTTGAAATCATAAATGAAACACATTGATTACGACAATAACAATATTTGTTGGTGACAATAAATTTTATACATTATAAAATGGAATTAAATGAAGTAAGAATGATTGCAACATTGATTCATAATTATAATTTATAATAATAAAATATAACATTGAAAGACGTTGAATATGCGGATAATCTCAATTAGATGTTTTACCTTTTTCTTCATTTAAATTTATAACAGTAAAAAAAATTCAGACGAACTGTCGAATTTACCTCTAGCATCAAATCTTCAAATCATAAACTGTTCAATTAAATGAATACCTACTGTAGTTCCTATAGAATTTTTATTATTTTTCTATATAAATTGCATATTTTTAATAGGTGTGTTTATCTGTTACAAAATTTAACATTGCTGCAGTTTGTTGTAAAATTTGTACAATAATATCCAAAGTTCCTCATCAAATAATTACGTAGCAATAAAATCTATCCTGGTCCTGTGTTACAAGACCTGTATTTCTTATGTATCAAACCAGTTTCAGTTCCCAATTTACAGTTTTTATTTATAAACAATCAATCAAACATATAGTTTTCCTAACTAACAGTTACCATTACTTCACTTTTAACTTTGCATTAACAAACCGACCCTAAATAATGTATTTATTATTACCAGTGTTGTGTCAAATAATCTCCCTATTCCTATGTGCTCAACAAAGCAGCGGTAGTTAAAAAAGTGTAGAAATGTACCAAACATTAAATACAAATATAGAAAATTTAATAATGTTACCCCATACTGTTTGTTGCAAATATTTGCAACGGGTACAGCTAGTCATAATTTAAAATTTTTATCGTGTAAATCAGAATTTTCGTACATATTACTATATTCACTCCATACTTTGACGTTCATTCAAATATTCAATTTCAAAATGGCAAAGCGAGATCATGGTAAAAATTATACCGAAACAGAAAAAATTAATTTGCTGGATATAGTGAATAATTTTTTGTACATATAAGAAAATAAAAAAACAGATGATGTGACAAAAAAAAAAAAAAAAATGAAACATGGGGCCAAATCGCAAATAAATTTAATGCGGTACAACAGACTGGAATAAGAAATCCAAAGCAATTGCATATGTTGTACGAAAACATAAAATTTAAAGCAAGAAAAGAAAAAGCTGAAGACAAAATAAGTAAACATTTATTATTTATAAAGTGTAATAGGTATCACCCGTCTAAATTATGTTAGTAATTCTATATAATTTGAAAGTAATTAATATTTTAGGTAGAAAGAAACAAAACTAGCGGTGGACCATATACAATAATTAAAGACGAGGTAACTGATAATTTTTTGGAAATTAATAGCGCTGCGTTAATTGAAATTCCAAATATTTATGATTGTTCCGCTTCTTTTGGTGAGTTAATATTTGAATAATACATACATATATGCTAAAGTTTTAGCACAAATGTATTATCAGTGCGTTATTACGTACTTTGTTGATTTTAATAAATGATAAATAAAACATTTCTATTAACCATAATTTAGATTTTGTGCAGCGAATAATTATGATTACAACAATGCGAAGTGCGAGTATATATTATACTGCTCAATGCTTAACTGAATAATGATAATTATAACATTAAAAGCATTTCTTAAAGAGTATATTGATTAATGGTATCTGTAACAAATATAATATAAATATTGATCAATGCACTTAATTACAGCAATGAAAGTACTTCTTAAAATGCTTATTTGAACAATGGGTACTTATACTCTTAATTACAACAATGAAAGTCTTCTTAAAATGCTTATTTGAACCATGAATATTTATTCTTAATTACAACAATGAAAGTACTTCTAAAAATGCTTATTTGAACCATGAATACTCTTAATTACAACAATGAAAGTACTTCTTAAAATGCTTATTTGAACAATGGATACTCTTAATCAGTGGCGCCAACTCCGTGGGTGCTCCGGGGCTTGAGTACCCGTCAAGAGAATTCGTCGAGTGCAGAGCACCCGACAGGACTATACGGTAGAGTACAGAGAATGATCTGGAATCACGTGATTTAGCTCCGAGTTCTGTACGCTCTGCTCTGAATCTGCATTAACGAACGCTCTAATATACGACATGAAAGAGAGAGATATGCAGACAGAGAGCAGAGTATATGGCTTCTAGAAAAAAAAAATACAATTTCAATTTTACTTTTATTTAAAATTATTAATATTGATTCTTGAACCAATAGAACTTCTCAATAAAGATGTGCAAGGTTTCTTTATGTTTTTACGAATCTAGAAGTAAAATTATTACAGTACTCGAATTACTTTCATATATTCCCAAAGATTTATTTAACGAATTTTGAGATAGTGTTCTTGAAAATATAGGTAAACTAAATGTTGAAATAAATGAGCCAACTTTACTCAGAAGAAGAAAAGTACCAAAAAAATTGGACGAATATTCATCTACAGATCACACTTTGAGACACCAAAATATTATTAAATAAATTTCAGGTCTCCAGATCTTGTAGGCCCCTATTGGTCCCTGCTTGCTGCTCTTTTTCTTCCCATCTTTAAACCCCCATTTTTTTAAAGATCCTCCTTCACTGCGTCTACCCATCTTTATCTCCGTCGTCCTCTTTTCCTTTTGGCACCCTCTCCCCTTTAAAAAATCGGTTTTACTGTTCTAGTTCCCTTCATACAAACTATATGATCCACCCATATTAATTTTTGTGCCCTAATTACCCATGATAATTCTCACTCCCTCAAAGTTCCATTATCTCTGAATTTGTCCTTTTCCATATTATTTCTCCCACTCTTTTTACCTCTTTACCTTTCCCAAACTTCTAATTTCTTTTGTACACAGGTAAAAAAATTAAAAATTTATGTGCGCAATACAATAACTCAAGAGAGGTGAAACAATATTGTAATTTTAAATGTAAAGAAAACCAGCACGAAAGCATTGGATTTGCACGATATTGCAAACCAGTTTATTCGCAGATCCACGGTACGAACAAATATATTTGCTCTATAAATTTCTAGTTCATCTTTAATTAAATAAATATAATAAATAAATATAAGTAAATATACCGGGCGCTTACCAGGCGTCACCTCACGGGCATTCATTGTTTCAAAAGTATTGCAAAAAAATAACGGGTTTGATGTACTGACACTGGCCCACCTGTGGCCCTAAAAAATGTACGGTCCAAGAACCATAATGCCATTAATTCTGAGAATTTACGTTTTCATTACAGTCAGTGGTCAAGTACATCAGATAATAAATAGTAAATAGGTACCCTTGTTACATTTGTTACCGCAAATCACATTTGTTTAACAGTATTTCAGATTTTTCAAAAAATATATAAAATATAGAATACTACTTTTTTAGGTTTCGAGCACCCGACAGAAATATAAACAGTCGGCGCCACTGCTCTTAATTATAATATTGAAAGTATTTCTTAACGTGACGCGATAACAATATTTCTATCAAATATAATTTAGATTTTAAACAATCAGTACTTCTAAATGCAACAGTTATAATAATCATATAAGTAAGAATATTGAGATACTCTACAAATACAGTTTCTTTAATATTGATAATAAAAAAAAAATATTTACAATAAATCAAGTGAGCCATTTTAGAAAATTATTTTATTATAGTATTTCCAGTTATTCTTTTTCACTCTGTTTTGTAACACAATAATTATAGTATTACTAAACGAATGAAAAATAAAAGTTTTTTTTGTTTTTAGATATTGAAAGTATACCCATAATTACTGAAAATATGAGTTATGTTACGTTTCTCTTGATAAAAAATCATAAAATACCGATAAATTATAATATTAAATTAATTTATAGGAAATAAACGATAATGACATTGTTGGGGAATCTTCAACCTCATTCGTAGTGGAAGTTCCTGATACAGTTTCTTCCACAATAGAAGTAGAGGAACCATTACCGATATCAGAAGTAGCATTACCTGTTAAAAAAAACCAAATCAACCAAGAGAAGAAAGGAAAATGAGGATAAAGAGAATATAAAATTGAAAATATTAAAAGTTCGATTAGAGAAGGAAGAAATTGAGAGGGATATTTTATCTTTGCAGAGAGAAGAAAATAAATTAGATATAAAAGAAAAGGAATTGAAACTAAAAATGTTGACGAGAAAAGAAAATTTAGAAACTTAATTTTTGTTGAAGGAAAGAAAATTACTGGATTTCAGTCAATGATTAAATATATTTTCCGCCTCTACCGTTTTCGACACCTCATGTGTCTTCTTCAGGAGGTGAAAATTTTATTAAGATTGTAAAACATGGATACAAATATAAGACAATAATAAATAACATATAAAACATACAATGGTCGTCAAAAATTTAAAAAAATAAATAAATAAATACATTAAAAAACTCAATTTAGTCGTCAATAAAATAAGATATAAATCTTGATTTAAGAATGGCACCCATTTAACTGCAGTTAAATGGGTGCCATTGTTAAATCACCTCCTGAAGATGACACATGAGGTGTCGAAACCGATAGAGGCGGAAAATATATTTAAACATTGACTGAAATCCAGTAATTTTCTTTCCTTCATCGCCTTTCCAGACAAGAAGTTCTTGCAGCCATTAATATTTGTTATTATATTCTGCATAATTAAAATTTGTTACTAGTATGTGATATATTTATTATTTTTAGTAGGAAGTTAAGAATATTAACAATATGAAATTTCTTACATTGAAAAATTCCACTAATTAATGCCGTTCATACTGCATTGTTGCCTCCTTTTACATTATGCTGCAGTTCTAGAAAGTCATTATTATCATCTTGAATTTCTTCTAAATTATTTACATTGTTCTTCATGTCAATACATATATTGCGTAATACACATGTGGCTACTATAATAGCTGGCACGTTATTTAAACTAATTCGAAGCTCTGTTGACAAACAAGGAAACTGCCGTTTTAGTACACCGAAAGTTCTCTCAACAGTATTTCTTGTAACTATGTGAGCATTGTTGTATTTGCGCTCGGCTGGAGTAGAAGCATTTAAAAGTGGTGTTAATAGTTATTTACATTCGAGTGCGTGTAAGTTGTATTTTACAGCGCGACAGCTTTGTTTAAGGCACGAGCCCTTAAGGCGAGTGTCTTATTAGCTGGAGCGCTGTAAAATACTTCACGCACGAGAATTGTATCAAATTTTTTGGCCGACGATAATGAAAATCACTTTTTTTAATGAGATAGGTTGTACTTCTGAAAAGGGTTAGTTTAAAATACTGGGGTTGTCAATTTCCAAATTTGATTTTACTTACCTTCATTAGAGTACTTCCTCTAGCAAAAATTTATTTGTAATAATAGACGTTGTTTATGACTGATAATATATTTATTTGCTCATCTCTTCTTCGTAATAAATAGTAGGTAGGTGTCGATATTTGACATTTCAGCAATGTTCGCCTCGCGAATTTGACAGGTATATCGATCTGTGACTATGTGGGTAACGGCGGATTTTTACAATAATGACAGATGTCGCTGCCGTGATTTTGGTTTATATAAATTAATTTTAAATATAGGAAATGTTAAAGTAAAAAAATAACTTAAGTAGGTAGTACTTTTTTACATGAACTTTATTATAGTAAAGATGATTTCTTTTCTAAATGCCCATAAACGTCCAGTGTATTTTGATTATTTTACCGCATAGGTAGACAAGTTACAACACAGTAAGCGTAAAATGTAGGTTACACTTGCTGTCTATACAATTGTAAAGTTCCCATTACACTTCAGGAGGGCAAAAAATATATTTTCTACATGGGTATCCGCTATCGCCCAATAAGTAACAATTTTCAAATTGCGCAAGCACTAAAGAATTATAAAAAATTCTGGCGTCATCCGGCCATCGAGCAACAATATCTGGTATATGTAATTTAGCATCACATATTACTTGAATATTTACAGAAAATAATCCTTTTCGATCCCTGTAAATTTCTGCATTTTCACCGCTAGGGGATTGTATTTTTATATGTGAGCCATCAACAGCTCCACAAACATTTGGAAAACCCCTTATATTATAGAAATCTATACAAATTTAATTTCTCTCATTTCCAGTTTTCGGCATATTTCGTCGGATTTCTGGTAAAAAGACTTAACCGCCAAAAAATGATAAAATGAGTTATGCACATAAACGGATACGTCTCTTCACGACGCATGCTCTAAACACAATATCTGAGCGCCAAAAAATTTATGTTAGAAGGTAATTCATTCTAAAGTTTCGTAAACGCCATCTGACACTATTTGATGCGCACAGAAATTTTATACGAAATGTCTTAAACGCCATTCTGTGTTAATGTATTGGGAGATGTTAACGAGTTGTGTTCCACAAAAGTTAATTTATTTTGATATTATTTATTAATCTGGTGTTCACAACTATATAAATATTAAAAATTTAGGTATTAAGCTATATTGAACAAAAAAAAAAAACATTTTTATTAAATATTTCATGATATATACTTCAAAATGTTGCGAAAGTATGTTGAAAAATGTATAAAATATTAATCTCATCGATATAACACAATATCTTGTTAAATAAATCAATATTGTAAATAAAAACAAGTTTTTCCTGTTTATCTCAAAACTAGTCAAAAGGCGGTTAAGTCTTTTTACCAGAAATCCGACGATTTATAAACCGTTTCCTTAGAAGTGCTATAAAATGTGCAACTCTGCGTATTATTATACAAACTGTCATTTTGATACATTAAAATTGTCGCCAATAATAATTTGAAATTGAAATGATCCAGATGCAAAAAATCTCAAAGTAAACAGTAATTGATTAATTGCTGGAATTGTCTGGTTTCTTAAGGTTAATGATTTGATTGAATCTTCAATATAACTTAGAACAGTCATTGTTGGTTGTTTCGACAATCTAAATCTAATTTTAAAATCATCCTCATTGTATATTTCGAATGGGTGGATTCTGTCTCTAATGCCCGTTTGCACCAACAAGACTTAAGCTTTAAGTCTTATCAAATTTTAAGTCTGACCTAAATTTCTTTGCACCACGCTCAAATTGGGAACTTAAAATCTTAAGCCAGGCTTAAATTTAAGCCCCCGGCAGTTGGCGACTTAACCTAGACTTAGCCTGTAAATCGTCACAACCTGTGTTTAGTTTTTGTATCTCATATTACTAACATGCTAAATTTTAACGTTTTTTAACCCTGACGACAATTTACAAGAGAGCTGCACAATCTGCACATTTAAAAAAACTTTTTTAAAGAATTTCGATTATTAGACGTAACCACGCATGATTTATTAAAAATTATCGAACAAGACATCGACTTCGTAAATGATAAGTTAATTGTGATAATTGTTTTATTTTGAAATAATATTTTTTCCATACATGATAGTGCGTCTCCTGTAAATCAATTGTTATTTTTTGCGAACTCTCGCTATATATTGGAAATCACTTGCTCAGTATTGGAGATTTTTTTGGAGTGATTTTTTCTGTTATTGTTAATCAATTCGTTGTAAGTACCTACATACATAATTCTTAAATAATTTACTCTACTGATTTATTCAGAAGAATTAATAATGTATTTAATGTAAGTTTCAGTAGATACTGGTATAAAAACACAATCCCCAGGTGTGTCATTTGAACTCCTATTTCGTTTTTCAAACATCGCTAAAATAATAAATCCCAAATATTATTTCCAGTTATGTTACATATATATATATATATATATATATATATATATATATATATATATATATATATATATATATAAATTTTACTTGCCCAAAACCAATGCTTTAATTATAAGATTATAAGTGAATACTAGTCACTGACATTTATAATATAATTCTTTCTTATTAATTCATGTTTATATTATTTAAAAATTAATTTTTATATTTTACGCATGTGTCAAAATAAGTGTGAAATTAGTAATTAGAGAAATTCCCTAGAATATCTCGGCTTACCTAATCTCAACTCAAATATTCGCTGTGCAAACGACATATATTTTAAGTCTGACTTAACGTTAAAGTTAACTTAGCAAAGTCGAGGCTTAAATTTTGTTGGTGCAAACGGGCATAAATAACCGAGGAAGTCGAATACGTTGCTCATAATCATCATCGTCACTAACATCAGACAATTATTATAAACAAATTATAAATATGGAATGTAAACAATTTAAAATAGCGTAGCAATTATAATTAAATATAAATACTTTATTACACAAAGAAACAATTTTAAATGACATAAACAAGATGAAAACCAAATGTCATTTATTTGCATGATAGCTTTATTAAAATATCTTCCGTTAAAATTTAATACAACGAAATTCTCTACTTAAATTTAAGTGAAGATTTACTTCCCAACTAAATTTAAGTAAGCTTTATAAAACCCAAATCTCTTTTTAAATAAATTTACTTGGCAACTAAATTTTAAGTGAGGAATAAATTTGTTTATAAAACCGGGTATTATAGTATTTGAGAAACCGTGGCTCCAACATCCACACATACGTACATTATCGCAAAAAAAATAAATTATAATCGGATTCTAGGGACCTTAAAACGTGCTTATCCATTAAAATCTAGATATGCGATTTTTAGCATGTTTCCAATACCTCTCTTAGCGAGACGTAAAAATAAACAACAAGAAAAATATAAATGGCACAACATAGAATAAACAATACAAAAACATAAGCTGAATAGTCTCATTTCAAATAAAAATTAAAAATTAGACAAGTGGAACGCATATGATACTTGGCTATTTGGCATTTTTGTAAAAATTGTGATTCTATTTATGTGAATATTTAATGCAATATGCCTAAATATAAAATAAAGAATAATAATATATTTATATGTGTTTACTTATTAATTTTATTTCATATAAGTATAATCTCGTATATACAGGCTGTTACTGAATACGTGTTACAAATTAATAAGTTATGCAAGGGATGCTAATAGAGTAACGTTTACTAATAAATTCATATCAGCAATAGCACCATTTTGAAGCTACTTGCTCTTAAAAGAGTAATTATCTACTTTAATTTTAGTTGGCTGTGGCATGTCGCTTCAGTTATTTATTTATTTTAAATTTTAGCAATGAATTGCCGATGCACTATGAATGAGCATACAGTTCGCGATTACGTTAATATAGTATTAACTTATGGCAGCTCAAGAAATTCAAACAATCCTGGGGTTATAGAACGATTGTATCAGAATATGCACCTAGGTACAATGCTTGCATTAAAGTTGCTGGTCGTAATTTAGAGAATTTATTGTAGTATGTATAAGAAAATTAATAAATGTATTTCAAAAATCATTGAAGTTAAAATAAGTTTAAGAGCCTGAAGCACGAAAACGGTGCGTTTCCGAATATGAGTATATTAGTAAAAGTTGGTCTCTTTTGCTTTCCATACATATTATATAAATTTGTAACATATATTTATTAACACCCTGTACACGATGGTTGGTTTTTCATTAACCAACTTGAATCTGCTGAAGTATTAAAGAAACAAGGAGCTGGGATGTTATTTTTGGGTATTGTATTGTACTCTAGTATGGCCGACAGTGCATCTAAATCGGCTTCATATGCTTTGGTTAACAGACCTTTTAATGTTTGGATATGTCTTTCTATCATATCGTTTGATGCCATTGGGCCACAAACTTGAGTTTAAAATGGAAGAGAATTCGTCATGGGGTACACGTAGTTTGAAAGACGCGAAGTCACCATCGTGTTCGATTTTCTCACACTGGTATAGTCTGTTCGCTCCTAGCTGAAACAAGCCGATAACTTATTACCCCAATAGTTATTACCACAAACCATAAACCACTTTCTTGAGCCTTTGTTCATCAAACGGCGGTCAGTTGTAAATGGAGTGTTGAACAAGGATTGTATTTAGTTCGTTTTGATATATGCGTTTGTAAATTTTTAAGAGAATTTTTTGAAATTATTTTCAAATGTATTTACAGCTAGGTATTATCATTGAATAGGTATAATTAAGAATTACTTGGAAAGACGTTTTCGGCTAATGATATTGTTTTCGGGTTTGGCCATCATCATAATTTCTAGGAATTATTTAATCTACTATTCATTTAAGTCACCCTTGATTGAATTTCGTTACTTTATAATCCCGGTATAACGTTTACCGCCGTATTATTGTATATTTAACCCCATTGAAATGATATGGAGCGAATATAAAAATAATCAATCACCAAATCTCAGTTCAACAGTGGTTAGAGTTAATAAAACAACAAGAAAAATTTATTACTACAGCTTCTTGGGAAAACTGTGAAAAACATGTAATTGAAACAGAGAATAAATATATTATTAATACCCAGCCACAACCTATCATAATCAACGTTAATTCTGATAGTGACGACTCCATTTTGGATGAAGATGACAGTTCTTAAGAAAATATAAATTATGACAAAGGGACAGTTCGCTATTTGTAAATAATGACAACAACTGCTCACCTGCAACTTTTAAACACGCCAGCGAAATTTATAGCAAAAAAAAAAAAATTTGTATATATTTCCCTGACAGTCCTAAGCCTGTAAAAAGTGTGAAGGAAAGTTGCCATTATTTGACTATTTTATGACGAGTATAACTGTATACTTGTAATAATGACATTTTCCCTTACTTATGCAGATTTCGAATACGTCCCTGTTCCACACTACCTGAGGATTTTCTATTTGTTTGTGGTAATATCTATTGGGGTAATAAAATATCGGCTTGTTTCAGCTGGGAGCGAACAGACTTTACTTCGATTTCTTCTCACGCGAAGTGAGAGCCGCCCGACTCTTGGACATCACTTGTGGTTTATAGCAGAGATTTAACCTGTTTAGTTCGGTTGCGATTGTTCGTATTCTTCCCTGAGGCCAATGAACTTTTGAGAATGCTAGGCAAACCAATTGCAGTTATTTGTCAGTATTCTGTTTAACTTTAGAAGCAAATGTAGCCTTATCAACCGAATCATTGTTTAAGCCTTTAGTAGTTATTAACAAGTTTTGTTCCACAACAGTAGTTTTATAATTTGACAGTTCATCTTTAAGACACCGGATCTCGAGCTTCAAATCTTCAATAACCGATTCAAATTTGGTTTGAAAATCACTTAAAGTACTATTTAACACACTTTTCACAGTAGCACTAATCTCTGCTACGATTTCAGATTCAGAACTTTTTGGTTTAGTCGGTATTTTAAACGCAGGAGTAAAGAGGTACACGTCTGCACAGAACGACAGCTAAGAATCTATCTATGATGTAATGATATAATTAAATTATTTTTATACGACCATTGTGATAAGTATGACATATCAACATAGTATTCTAACACTGAAAGTTGAACTTATCACATTAGTGTTACGATATTTCATATCGTAATAGTTGACACGGTTGCTAGGTTACTATGTCATTATTTTCTGGCTACATGTATACATTATTCATTTGTCAACTGTCCGTACGTTTGAACCTAAATTTCAGTTTTGAAAAAAAAGTAAAATTTATTTATGCTCGTCTAAAAAATAATGTTGATAACTTGTATGAAATTCAAATATCTTAGCTCGTGTGTATTGACTTGCACTCCGATACGCGTCGTGCGTCAATTTACACTCGCATGATATTTGGTATATTTCATAACTTGTTACGAAAATAACTATATTTAAATCATATTGTACATGTATGGGTATTATATTTTCTATAACATTTGTATTATATTATTTATATGTAAATATATTCATATATAAAGTATATGGTAAATATTTCATTTTCTTATATGATTATTTTTTACTCTAACTAGAAATTTATATTTATATTTTTATACTAATTACATTTTATTATTAATTCTTGAAAATTTATATTTAATAATCACATTTTTTAATTTAATATTAAAAAATAAATTAATTAAGGAATTATTAAATGCTTAAAAAAATCGCCAACCAATCACAATTAACTTTGTTTTAAGTGCTAATTTTAATAAATTTCATTGTTATTACTATTATTTTTTCCCTAATACTCATTATTATTAAACATTATTATCTAATTCTAATTAATTCATCTATTTGTTTTTTTTTAACATTTTTTAATGAACACTGTATGTTTAGAATCATTTTGAATTCAAATCAGCGTTAACATGACAAAACAAAAACAAAATATAAAGTAGGAATTATTTTATTTACATAAATAAATTGGCCGCTGATGAACATGCCTGAAGCAAATTTAAAGTAATGTTAGAAACAAATTCAGAAATAAAGCCTCAGGTAAATTCAATTAGTAAGTATGTATAACAATTATTTTATTATTACATAATTTTAAAACACTTTCTATTCATAGATTTTCTACTAGCTCAAATGGAAGAGATGCAAAATTCGATGAAAGAAATGATGGAGATAATAAATACATTGGAGATTGAAAAATAAAAACATAAGAATAGAAAGAGAGGAGGAACGGGTCAACAATAACAGTAATAATACATATACGAATATCTTACATTAGAATTAATACATTGTGAATTTATTATTTTAATTATAGAAACTAACCGTACATTATACAAAAAATAAACGATTTTCGGTATCGAAGTACTGTACTCGTACTATACTACAAACTACAATAATATTTATTTGCGCGACAATCATCCTTCGTCACACTTCCTTCGTTTCGTCTATATTCATTATTATTGTAATCATTCGTAAACGTTTAAATGTTACTCTATTCTCTTCAGAACATTTACATTAATCATACATTTTCACACTATAGTACCTATCAAACAAACATCTTTCGACACACATTTCTATCTAAACACATTTTATTCGCTTAATCATATTTATACATGCTCTTCCCATTCGTCAACTTCGTTTTTACCTTCCGTCACCTTAAGGTAAGGAAGGTATTGTCTTTGGTCAAAAAAATCGGTGGTGAGTTTTTAATGAATAAGCACGTTTTAGGGTCCCTACAATACAAATTTACTATTTTTAAGATGATGTCTGTATGTATGTGTGTGTGTGTATGTGTGTCCGTGTGTGCGTGTGTGTGTATGTGTGTCCGTGTGTGACAAATTTTTCTCCGACGATAACTCCAATACTACAATTCTAAAAATTATAATTCTTTCGTATTCCTCTTCTGTACATCCATATGAAGAGTTGATTAGATTTTGGTTATAATTGATCCACCGGAAGTACCCTTATTTGAAGTTTTTAACAGTTTTTCTTAAAAAAACGCAGTTAAATATTATTTTTTGACATTTTGTTATTATATATATATTAAAGAAAATACTCTTCTCTATACGGTTTGATTATACATTTTCCTTCATATTCAATAGATGTAAATTTAAAGTATTACAAAGAAATTAATTTTCAAAAATTAGTCAGCTTCGCTATTTATCATGGAAACAGCTGACATAATTATTCAAAAAAAAAAAAAATTGACAGGTGTCAGTTGCAAGTGCAAAACCAAATATGGAAAGTATAGGATCTAAAATTGGTACGTCATATTGTTACTCGCAAGTGACATGCAGAGAAAGGCCAAAGAGAAGATGGAAGGACATTACTTAGTGTAGTTTATGTTATAATTTTATTGGATTTTTAGAACCTTTTCAAATGAACTTTTTGTACGAAATTTGTAAAAAAATGGTATGTGTTCGTGTTCGATTTTACATGATATTATATAGAATCTGTTCCAAGGACCTTTTGGTATGGGATTTGCACAAAATACATCGAATTGACGGAAGGTCTTGTGCTGGCCACAACAGATTTTTTACCATATCTATTAATTTCCACACTGGGCAACCACGCAATCCAACATTTTCAACTTCTTCAACTTATATACGTTTAACAAGCCGTTCATTTTCTATTCTCTCTATATGATAAAACTATCTCAACTGATTCATTCACACTCTCTTAAAAACGTTCTTCTTAACCATATATTCCTCATACATCAAATGACTCTTTACATGATACCATCTTATATGTTTACTTTTCAGATAAAAAATTAAATAAAAATAGAAGATCAAAACAAATCGAAAAAAATAATTATAAAAAACCAGTAAGTTTATAATATAAAATATTATATTGTTTTCTAATTACAAATATATATTTCAGGATCAAAAAATATCAAGGCCAAATAAAGACGATACACCCACTACATACAATTTTAATTTTGTAAATAACCATTACCAGCGGCGTATCTAATGGGGGGACGAATATAAAATACACTAGATATAATTTGATGAAATAAATTTTATGATTGAGGAAGAAATGTCTGACCGATATAGATTTTTGAAACCTGAAATATATATATATATATATATATATATATATATATATATATATATATATATATATATATATATATATATAGCTTAACTGTTTTTTACGTTACAGATAGCAGATACAGTTGTTAAAAATAAAGTTATGCAAGACACAATTTTTGTGGCAGATGGAGAATCAAACACAAATCACACTGCATTAGATTTATCGGAAGTTAACAATGACGCTGCAACTTGAGGTCACCTTTTACAAGATCGTGATTTTGGCAAACTTTTGAAGAGGCGGGATGTCCTATCATCCCTTACAGATGATGAAAAATATTAATCATTTTCTTCGAAGTACATCCTTTAATATTATTGTTAAAAAAAATTGTGTAGGCTTTTAGGATCTTTTGTTTATTGAAACATACAATTTAGTTTACATTTGGACGTGTCGATTGTGACATCACAATCATCATCAGCTAAATAAAACAATATTAAATAATAATAAAATGAAACAGAATAACGAGATTGTTTATATACCAATTTGTTTGATTGTTACATTTTTTATAAAAATATTAGTTCAACATTAAGGTGTAATTTTGTAATACATAAAGTTTTATTTTTTATGACTACATTTTAATTTGACTAGCAGTACGTAAAAATGTGTCGTTAAGCCAGAGTATGGCAGTAAACTGCGTGAATAGGGGAAATGTATGAATAATTAATTGTTGTCTTTGTTTAATGGCTCAGTGGCGTATTTACGGGGGGGGGGGGGGGGATATGGGGGATATATCCCTCCCCATGACATCGGAAAAGAGTAAAAATCAAGACGTTTGAATACTGTTTTACGATTTTATTGCAATATCATGTAATATGTTATTATAGAACAGGTCGCCTAAAAACCAAGGCGTTGTTATATTTTTATCTACGATAAACTTGTTGATTATTTTATACAAAATATTTTTTATATAAAAGGGTCATGTCTGGATACGCCACTGTAAATGGCTGTCTTTCTAAATTTAAATTCTGTAAGATTGAGCCCGCGTAAGTTAAAATGACTCTATAGTTAGTTTGGCAGTTGACTGTGTTACTTTCATTTGCATTTATGTATAAAGATTCATAGATTAGTCGTTTGTTGTAATTTTTTTCTGTTTTAATTATTTCTGGATTTATAAAATCAAAGATATGTTCTTTTTCTAAACTATGTTTGGTAATTCCACTATGATTTACATTTTGTTTGTTAATATTATAATTATGTTGGTAAATTCTTTTATGTAAATTTTGGCAACTTTCGCCAATGTAGAAATTAGGGTAAGCACCGCATTTAATTTTGTAAACGACGTTTTTTTTGTTCTAATAACGGTGTTTTGTCTTTTAATTTAGTATAACATGTCTGTAAAGTATTTAAATTTGAATTTGCAATTTTAATATTACAATTTTGAAAAGTTTTTTTTAAAGCAGAATTTAAATTTTCGTTATATGGTACTTTTGAAAAAAAATCAGGTTCTCTATTTATTGTTATTGTATTATTATTGTTATATTTAAGTTTTCTAATTCTATTTTTTATAATTTTTTTTTTTAATTGATTTCTGGATAACTATTATTTTGTAAAGTTTGAATAATAAACTGTATGTTTTGGTCGTGGTATCTCTCGCTCGACAACAAAATGGCCCTGTCAACTAAGGCTGTCATTACGCTATTTTTGTATGTTTTATTAGTGTAAGAAAAGAAATTTAAATATCTACCTGAGTATGTATTTTTGTGATACCAATTTGTAAGTATTTTTTCGACAAAAAATGTAAACTCTTTTGCAATAAAATTGAACACCCTGAATTGACAGTACAAAATCCTTCAATCGGTAAAATGTACATGTTACCCAAGATCACAAACCTGACATACCGTTAAGACAAATAACATCCACTTTAGACGCACCGCATTTAATTTTGTAAACGACGTTTTTTTTGTTCTAATAACGGTGTTTTGTCTTTTAATTTAGTATAACATGTCTGTAAAGTATTTAAATTTGAATTTGCAATTTTAATATTACAATTTTGAAAAGTTTTTTTTAAAGCAGAATTTAAATTTTCGTTATATGATACTTTTGAAAAAAATTCAGGTTCTCTATTTATTGTTATTGTATTATTATTGTTATATTTAAGTTTTCTAATTCTATTTTTTATAATTTTTTTTTTAATTGATTTCTGGATAACTATTATTTTGTAAAGTTTGAATAATAAACTGTATGTTTTGGTCGTGGTATCTCTCGCTCGACAACAAAATGGCCCTGTCAACAAGGCTGTAATTACGCTATTTTTGTATGTTTTATTAGTGTAAGAAAAGAAATTTAAATATCTACCTGAGTATTTATTTTTGCGATACCAATTTGTAAGTATTTTTTCGTTGTTTTGAATGACTGAAACGTCTAGAAAATTTAATGTGTTATTATGTTGCTGTTCAATAGCGAACTTTAATCTAGGGTGGAAATTGTTAAATTCATGTATTATATTATGTACTTGGTCTTTTTTAGCAATAATAAAACTGTCATCAACGTATCTTTTATAATATGTAATATTTAAAACTAACATTTTAAAAGCTGTTTTTTTTTTCTAATTTTTGAAGTACCAGTTCAGCTATTGGACTACTGAGACTGGATCCTTGTGGGGTGCCATTGACTTGTTGTTACAATTTATTGTCAAACGAGAAACACGACGACTTAAAACACAATTTAATGCCCTCCATGAAATGTTCCAATGTTAATTCAGTATATTCAGAAATGTCATTCCAGTTTTCAGTTACGCAATCTATAACAAATTCTTGTGGAATACTAGGAAAAAGATTAACTACATCTAACGAGAAAAAAGTGTCATTATTTGTTAAATTTATATTTTTTACGTCGTTTAAAAAATCAAATGAATTTTTAATTACGCTTGATGAATTTTTTGTAACATTTGAGATGATATCGGCTAAAAATTTTGCAATTTTATATGTGGGTGTGTCTAAAGTGGATGTTATTTGTCTTAACGGTATGTCAGGTTTGTGATCTTGGGTAACATGTACATTTTACCGATTGAAGGATTTTGTACTGTCAATTCAGGGTGTTCAATTTTATTGCAAAAGAGTTTACATTTTTTGTCGAAAAAATACTTACAAATTGGTATCACAAAAATACATACTCAGGTAGATATTTAAATTTCTTTTCTTACACTAATAAAACATACAAAAATAGCGTAATGACAGCCTTAGTTGACAGGGCCATTTTGTTGTCGAGCGAGAGATACCACGACCAAAACATACAGTTTATTATTCAAACTTTACAAAATAATAGTTATCCAGAAATCCATTTAAAAAAAATTATAAAAAATAGAATTAGAAAACTTAAATATAACAATAATTATACAATAACAATAAATAGAGAACCTGAAATTTTTCAAAAGTACCATATAACGAAAATTTAAATTCTGCTTTTAAAAAAACTTTTCAAAATTGTAATATTAAAATTGCAAATTCAAATTTAAATACTTTACAGACATGTTATACTAAATTAAAAGACAAAACACCGTTATTAGAACAAAAAAACGTCGTTTACAAAATTAAATGCGGTGCTTGCCCCAATTTCTACATTGGCGAAACTTGCCAAAATTTACATAAAAGAATTTACCAACATAATTATAATATTAAAAAACAAAATGTAAATCATAGTGGAATTACCAAACATAGTTTAGAAAAAGAACATATCTTTGATTTTAAAAATCCAGAAATAATTAAAACAGAAAAAAATTACAACAAACGACTAATCTATGAATCTTTATATATAAATGCAAATGAAAGTAACACAGTCAACTGCCAAATTAACTATAGAGTCATTTTAACTTACGCGGGCTCAATCTTACAGAATTTAAATTTAGAAAGACAGCCATTAAACAAAGACAACAATTAATTATTCTTACATTTCCCCTATACACGCAGTTTACTGCCATACTCTGATGGATCCTCCAATATGAGTGGAATATTTAAGGGTGTGCAAGCCCGTATTTTCCAGATTCAACTTCTTGCAATCTACAGCCACTGTGCCAAGCACAGGCTGAACTTGGCTATAAGCAAAGCTTGCTCTGTTGCTAGCATCAGAAATGCCATGGGAGTCATATCTTCTCTGCCAAATTTTCTCCGTGACTCCGCTGCAAGATTTAAAGCTTTGGAAGAAGAGATGCGGGAAAATCATGACCTAAAGCCAGGAAAACATGGTTTAAAAAGACTGTGTGAAACAAGATGGACAGAAAGACACGAAGCCGTGTTGACGTTCATGGAACATTTTCCTGTACTACCCACTATTCTAGAAGCAATTGCTAGTTCATCGGAAGGTAAAGGAAATAATGCATTTGCTTTCCTGCACTCTGTTCTGTCATCAGAGTTTTTAATTAGTGTAGTAGTGTTGGCTGAGGTATTTGGAGTAACTTTACCCTTAGCTAGCAAACTTCAAGCAGAATACATGGAGGTGCTGCAAGCTTCGCAGTTTATAGAAGCTACAATATAAAGCATTCAGCAAAAACGAAACAACAGCACTGACACCTTCAAGGAGCTTTATAACCAGGCGGCTAAGTTGGCGGAAGAAATGGGCCCAGTAATTCAAATGCATAGGACAACAGCTCGACAAAGAAACCGATCTAATGTACAGACAGAGTCAGCTGAGGACTACTATCGCATGGCAGTGTACATCCCGTTTCTTGATTTCATTATAAATGAACTGACGTCAAGGTTCCCCAAGAAGGAGATGGAATGCGTAGGTAAGTTGCAACACCTGTTATCACCAGATCTAAATGATGCCTACATTAGTGACAATCTTCAAGGGGCGATCAAATACAAAGAAGATTTACCATTCTTTTCTGCATTGAAAGGTGAGCTGCAAATTTGAAAATAAATGTGGGAGTTAAATCCCGAAAAAAAGATGCCTAAACACCCGGCGCAAGCTTACAAGTTTGCCGATTTTCTCCCGAACATTAGAGTATTATTGCAGCTGTTGTGCACTCTTCCTGTAACTACCAGTAAAGCAGAGCGAACTTTTTCAGCTTTACAGCACAATGAGTAAAGAGAGACTAAATGGCTTGGCTTTACTGCACGTACACCAGGATATTTCCAACGTAATGAAGCCTGAAGAAGTCTTGGACGTTTACATACAAAAGCACAAGAGGAAATTATCTCTGAAGATCCTGTATAGAATGTACATGTCAAAAATATTATGTTCGATATTTAATAAGTTTGATTAATAAAAAGTCATTAACATGTACTTTTTAATTTATTATGCCTGTACCTAAATAGCTATTCACGTAATGGTAAAGATGGTAAGGGTTATTTTTAATAGACATTTTTTATTTAGTTATAATACAATTTTTAAAACTAAGCAATTGTTTTCATTTTTTTAATTGTTTGTTCCTGAAAACTTCCATCAAGTAAAAAACCTCCGCGGACTTAGTGCTTTATGGAGGGGTATTCCGGTATAATAGACCCCCCCCCCCCCCGACTCTCGGAGTTGTAAACTGCCCACCCCCCCCCCCCCCCCCAAATATTATTATCTGGATCCGCCTCTGACCATTACCTTTAGTAAATAACGTTTAAATTGTTAATATTTTTCTCAATTTTCATTTCCAGAAATATATAATTTTTTTATATGGATCAACTAATAGCAATACAATCCGAAATACTTAATGCCTTTGCAAACCGACAATATACCGCTGCAATTTTCTTTGATATCTCGAAGGCATACGATACGGCCTGGAGATACTATAAAAACCCTAAAAGAATACAACCTAAATAGTAATATTCTTAAATTTATTGAAAACTTCATGAAAGAACGTAAATTTAGTGTGTTATTTTATGGAACCCTTTAAGAACAAAAATACCAAGAAAACGGTACACACCAGGGTGAAATAATAATAATAATAATGATAATAAATTTATTCACCAAAAGATCAAAGACATTGATATATGGTATGTCATAAAATACATATAAAAAATACAAATACATACAATAAATACTGATATACAAAATTTGTACATAAATCATTCTTGCATAAATTCTTCTACAGAATAATAACATTTTTTAATAAGAAACATTTTTAGTTGCTTTTTAAATACTAAATCTGAGTCAATGTTTTTAATTTCGTCAGATAAATGATTATATAATTTTATGCCTAATACATAAGGATTTTGTATAGTTATATTTAATCTATATCTAGGTGTTACAAATTTGTACTTTCCCCTAGTGTTATACTGATTTACATGTTTTAATAATTTATTTTTGTGATTTCTAAAGAATAAAATTAGTTTAAATAAATATATACATGGCAGAGTCATAATTTCTTCTGTGATAAAAATGTCTTTATAAGTATATCTGGCAGACAGATTATACATATTTCTAATACAACGTTTTTGTAATATAAATACTCTAGTAACATTAGGTGAATAGCCCCAGAAAATTATACCATATGAAAAGATACTGTAAAATTTTGCATAATAAAAAGTTTTAACTGTGGAAGAGTCGACTATGTGTAAGCTTCTTAACTACTCGTATTTTTCGCGTGTTGTATAGAGTATCGCTGAGTTTCTCTCGTTGTCTTTTTTCTAATTTGTCTGGTATATTTTGGGCAAATTAATTACTTTTTTGTATCAGTTTGTGCACAAAAGTGTAGGAAATCTAGTGATCTAATTATTTTCTAGTTATCTACATAGTTAATATCTTAAAAGTAGTTCATAAAAAATATTGAGTAAGAAATTAAAACTTAATTAAGTAACAAGTGTGTGCGTGATCTAAGTGGCTTAAGTATTGTTTTTGCTGTCAAAATGTCAACCAAATGTTCGGTTTGCAATGTGGATTGTGATAAGGGTTCTGCCATCACCTGTGCTAGGTGTACCAACATCTATCACCCTGTTTGTGCTGATTTTTCTCAATCCGACGTGAGAGTATTGCGTTCGAAAAAAAACTTCAAATGGTTCTGTAATGACTGCGTACAAATTCCTATCATTGAACAAGTTCAGCCACCTAATGAGGAAATAACTGAGTTAAAAAAAGTAATATTATCAATGCAGGCTACGATGCTCGCTATGCATAAGGATTTAAACGACCTAAAATCAAAACTAGAATTTGTATCCAAAACTGACCTGGATAAACACACTGAATTCGAAGATATCATTTATGAAATAAATGAACGGAAACATCGTGAAAAGAATATCATTATACGTGGACTTCCTGGAAAACCATCTGTCGCTGAAGATCGTATTACTATTGATAATTTACTCGCTGAATTAATCCAAGATAGGTCATCCTATAATTATGAATTCTTTCGTTTAGGAAAAAAACTGGAAAATAATAAACCACGTATGATAAAATTATCCTTTAATGATATAGGATATATAAAGGAACTATTCAAAAACTTACGTAAACTCAAAACAAAACCATTGTATAAGAATATCTCCATCACTAATGATAAAACGATCAAACAACGTGAACATCTTGTTTTGTTACGTGAGGAATTAAATAAACTTAATGCTGATGGGAATAACACCTTCTCCATTAGGTATATTAAAGGTGTTCCGCAGTTAACTAAGTCAAAAAACTAAATTCAGTGAGATGTTCTGATAAAATAGAAACTGTAACTGTTTACTATCAAAACGTCCGCGGTTTAAACACCAAACTTTCACAGTTTTATAATAATATTTTATTAAATAAGTTTGATGTACTCATTATAACTGAAACGTGGTTAAAAGACAATGTTTACAACACCGAACTATTTGACAGTCGATACATAGTGTTTCGCAAAGATAGAGACTTGATTGCGACAGATAAAAACTGTGGCGGAGGAGTGCTCGTCGCAGCCAAGAGAGATTTGGATCCCACCTGCATCAATTTCGCCTGCACCATCGACAATGTGGAAGCTATTTGTGTCAGACTGTTTGCATATAATTGTTATTTTTATTTTATTGCAGTTTATTTCGCTCCTCCTACAACCATTCAGATGTACGAATTGTTCTTTGATTCTTTATTAACTCTTCCTTTTATTTTTACGTCAAATGTTTTTATTATTGGTGATATAAATTTATCAAATCTTTATCAGTATCACAAGAATATAGATTGTCATGATTTCAAAGTCTCGAAGTTTGTAAATTATTTAAATTTATTAAATATGGAGCAGTACAATGATGTTTATAACAATTACGGACGTATCTTAGATGTTGTAATATCAAATTATAAAAGTAATGTTACTAAAAGTTTGGATCCCATTATAGATGAAGATGACCATCATCCATCTCTTATTCTAGAATTTGTACACTTTGCTAACACTAAATTTAAGGCCTGCGTAAAACATGATACCTACTATCAATTCGCAAAAGCATTTGATACAGTATCGCACAAAATTTTAATAAGTAAATTAGAAGCTATCGGTTTTGCTAAGAATACTTTATCTTTACTGGCCTCGTATCTATCCAACAGAAAACAATTTGTATTTATAGATGGTTTCCAATCAAATTATTATATTGCAATGTCAGGTCAGGGCAGTATTTTGGGATCATTGCTATTCATACTATTTATAAATGATATAGTTAATACATTATCATTTGGTAACGGCTTACTTTATGCTGATGATTTCAAATTGTATGCTTCAGTAACTGACGTTGAGGACTGTATGAAATTGCAAAATGATTTGGATAAGATTTTTAAATGGTCAGTAGAAAATAAATTGAGTTTTAATTTAAATAAATGCGAAATAGTAAGTTATGCAAGAAAAGCTAACTTAATTTACTTTGATTATCATATGGATAATACTCGTCTCGTAAGGAAAATTAGCAAAAACGATTTAGGAGTACTATTCGATATGAAATTAACATTCCATCCGCATATTGAGAACGTTATTAACTCTGCTTGTAGAACATTAGGATTTATTTTACGAACTACCTACAGTTTCAAAAATATAAATTGTTTAAAAATTTTATTTGACTCAATGGTTCGGAGTAAGTTAGAGTACGCCAGCCTGGTTTGGTCTCCATTTTATAATAATTATATATTATTTCTTGAAAATGTGCAAAAGAAGTTCTACAAACATTGTTATTATCGTGTTAATTTAGTATGGCCAAGTATTAATTACGATGATTTATTATCTATTTTTCATGTCGAAACGTTAAGAGTAAGAAGACAAAAACAACAAATACTATTTGTATACAAAATTGTAAACAATATCTTGAATGTACCTGATATTCTGGCTCAATTAATTTTTTTAGTACGCTCATATAATTCCAGAAGTTGTCAAACTTTTATCAATATTGTTGCTAAGACCAATTATCATCTTAATTCGCCAATTTTTTCAATGTGTTGCACATACAACATGTATTTTGAGGGACTAGATTTTTCTTATACTTTGTCGGTATTTAAAAAAATACTTGACCAAATTATGTAGTTACAATGTTTATTGTTAATTATTGTCGTTATGTTTATATTTTTTTGTATATTTTTTAAGTATATAGCCCGGGTATTTAAATATTTCTATACTCTATGCATTATTAATGTATATTTATTCTGTAATTGGGGGTATCCCTGTTGAATAAATCAATAAAATAAAAAAAAATAAAAAAATAGCAAAGCAGAGGGGGGCAAGTTTAGTACAGATAGTATCAATTTCGGTATCCCATTTTAAGTTTTCAGCAATATTGATACCTAACACTTTTTGATGAGTTACTTGAGGAATTGATTGATTATTTTACAGGGTTAGGATGCTTGCATCGCGCTTAATGGTAGAGAATTTAACTATTGCAGATTTGTTTGCATTAAAAGTTAGACTAAGACTTGCACACCAGTCTGAAAAATTCTGAATTATCACTGACAGATGCTGGGCAATATTTTCATCATCCTTAACAATAATGGATGTATCGTCAGCATACGAAACAAAATTATATGAGCCTAATACATTATTGATATTATTAACGTACAGAGTAAATAAAATTGGACCAAGTATTGACCCTTGTGGAACGCCATGTTTTATCAATTTAACATCTGATTTATTGTTTCCACAGTAGACTACCTGTTTTCTATCATAAAGGTAAGATTGCAGCCACTTGTTACATGTACCACGCAATCCATAGTGAGATAAAATGTCTAAAGTCTCATCTACACGTTAGCCGAGGTTAGGCAAATGAAAGCCAACGCCGAGTGTACACCAACGTGTGGAAAGGCTTTTTGTCTAACTTTGTAGCGACTCGCATTGGCCACTCGCCATTTGCCGACGCTCGCCTCAGAGTCGGTTTTTGGTGAACGAGTCAAAGGAACGAGAAACGTCTGACACTGGTCTAATGGTCTGGGCCAAATACTTGCCAACGTGTGGTCGCAAAATACTTGCGCCGACTCGTCTTGCTTTATCTCGCCTGTATTTGTTTATATTGGTTTATTGGCGTTAGTTGGCCCAACGTGTAGATGAAGCTTAACAATTTATTATGATCCACACAGTCAAATGCTTTTGACAAATCAATAAAAATACCATATACAGTGGTATCGTTATTTAGGTTATCATAAATATTATGCATTAAGGTGGCTAGAGCTGTTGTAGTACTGTAACCTTTACGGAAGCCATGTTGTTCTCCAATAATAATTTTAAATTTATCTAGAAAAGGTAGGATTCTATTTAGCTTTATCTTTTCAAGAAGTTTATGAAAGATCGAGACTAAACTTATCGGTCTATAATTTGTAGTATGTTCCTTTTTTATGCAATGGAATTACCTTTAAGAGTTTTAGAATGTCAGGAAATATGCCCTCTGAAATCGAGGAATTTGCACAGTTAAGTAAAGGATCTACTACGGACTTATAACAATGCTTCAATAGTATCGCAGGAATATCATCTGTTCCCGCTGCTGAAGTATTATTTAAAGATATTATTGAGGAAATTAATTCAGCTTCCGAGACAGGTTGTAGAAAAATAGAGCTATTACTTGTTTTAAGACTTTAGCTATTAAATAAATAAGATGAATTTAATTTCAAGTTATCAACAAGTTGTTTTGGTACATCAATAAAAAAATTATTGAACATATCTGCTTTTTCTTTTGGATAAGTGGCAACTGAACGACCGTTATATAAATGTTCTGGTAGTTTACTGTGATTTTTAGTTTCGCTATTATTTAAGTTATTGTTGATTATATTCCAAATTTTTTTTGTAGAATTTTGAATAAGTTTAGTATTGTAATTTTTTTTTGCTTTCATAAGTGACTTTCGATAAGTGTTGCGGGCATTCAAATAATTTTGTTTACTGACCATATCAGCTTTATATAGATCAAACATCTTTTAAATGTTGTGTATATTGTTTAATATCATTTGCAACCCAGTTCTTACATTGGCGAATAGGTTTATTTGCTATTGGGATAGCGAGATCGACATACCTAATAGGTTAACATCTAAAAAATGTTTAAATTTGGCATTCACATCCTTTTCTGCGTACACCGTATCCCAGTTTACATTATCTAGGTAATTACAAAGATTATTTAATTTTTTACAGAGACAGATCTCTTTTTTATACTTTCAACATTTTTACAAATATTGTTTGACATGATAGAAATCTTCTGAGCTGAGTGATCAGATAATATGTTTGATATGACAGTGAAATTCGTGAAGATGTTATCAATACAAGATTTACTTTTCTTTGTTACTCTTATTGGCTGTCTAATGGTTGAAAATAAATTATATGAAGACATTAAATCAGGGAATGATTTAGTTTCAGCGCAATTACTTAAAAGATTTACATTGAAATCACCGCAGATAATAATGTTTACTTTTTTATTAATATTATAGATTTTTGACAGACAATAATTAGCATGATCAGAAATTCATTTAAATTTGACGATGGAGAGCGATATACAGTTAAAAGATAAGTAATTACAGAATTTAGATTAAATTTTATAGCACAGCAGTCGAATGTTAATTCTACACTACACTTATCAATAAAGGATACTTTCTCAGAGTTGATTTCTGGTTTGCAAAAGATGGCCACTCCACCGTGTGAGAAGGTCTCGCGATGAAAGCTGTTTGCCATGTAGTACCCATCAATTTTGGTAGCCATCTTCTCTTCTTTCTTCAACCAATGTTCTGAAATGCATAGAATGTCACATGGTTGATCGATGAGAAACATTTCGATGTCATTTATTTTGTTACGTAAGCACTGTATGTTTAAATGCATAATAACAAAATTCGAAGTCTGTTTATTCACTTTGTTGAGTTGGTTTTGACTCGGAGGGTTGAAAAAATTTAAAACGTCTTACTATGAGTCCTTTGGGCCAAAAAGAATCACCATACAATTTATCCAGTAACTTGCAATCAGCTCCTACTTTAAATGCACTGCTCTACGATGATTCACTTGATACTTTTTCTATGTCAAAGTTATAATCTGGGCATTTTTCGTTAAGATACTGCTGTATTTGTGCAGCTGTGGTATCTCTATGAGCTTTACCAATGTATATCCACGCACGTCTGTCACTAGCATACAACTTTGCTGCTGAGGGGGATGTTGATGACCCTACAACATATTTAGTGTTTATAAGTTTAGAATTATCATTGTTTTTAGTTTTGCTGTTTTTATGGTTAGGAATTTGGTCAAGTTCGTTATTGTTATTGCTACTCTTAGTGCCATCTAACTGTTTTTTATTAGTTTTCTTATGTTTATTAAATGCCGGTAAAGTAGTTAAAGTAGATTCAGTTTGTTTAATGTTTTCTGTAGTTAGTTCACTATTATGCTGTTGTTGCTTTGCTTGAAATCATGTGTATCACTCTTCCTCATATCAATGAATAAAATAACCAACTACACACCCCAACACGTAAATGTCTCACTATGGCTGATGACCTGGCGATTTATTATAACAACGTAAACACTAACAATATAAAGAAAGTGCTACAACACACTACTGACTAACTACAGGCATGGGCAAAAAGTACTGGTCTACAATTTTCTGAAGAAAAAACAAAAATGATGTTATTTACCAAACTTACTAGATCTGTTATGAAACCGCATATCAAATTAAACAACAAAAAAACGAATTCGTAACCAATAATAAATTCCTAGCAATGATTTTAGACTCACTTTTAACAGACAAGCCCTATCAAAAGTTTACTCTGTGAATCTGGCATTATACCTCTTGAAATACGCAGAAACCAGCTAACACTAACTTACATCCTCAAACTAGCACACAATCCAAATAACCCAGCCTATAAATATGTCTTTAAAGAAATTCATTCCCGAACTATCCCGTTAACACGAAATCCTCCACAACAAATAATAAATGAAACAAACTACAAATCACTATACCTACAGTAAAATACGTGATAAGATAAATGTAGTCAATTTTTAAGAAACAAGAAATTAATAATGTGACATCATCATGAAGAAAATGTCTCGGCTTTCATTGAAACAAACCCTTCTCTTAGTTTAAGAAAAATCGCTACTGAAGTCGGAATTAGCCATGTATCAGTTCATAATATTCTGAAGAAATATAAATACTACATATCCATATAAGTTTCACAGCCATCACGAACTTTTTCCAAATGATTTTGAAAATCGTGCCATCTTTTGCGAAATTATTATGCAAAAGGCAAATTAAAGTAGAGATTTTATAAAAAATATTTGCTTTACGTACGAATGTAAGTTCACTTTAACAAAAAACCAAATCGACATAATTGTCGGTATTGGTCACAGCATAATCCGCACAACATTTTAGAAACTAATTCTTAATACATAAATAAATATAGTATAACAATGGGCGCGTTCAGCACCCCGGCAGCTATGGCAGCGATGAGCACCGCTTCGTGCCGATAATTACCGAATGCAATTGCTGGACCAATTACATTCGTCCATTCATTGTGTTCGTCAAACTTCGGAGGTCAGCGATGCCAGCGATGAGAGGTGCTGAACGCGACCATTTACTTTGTATTTGTTATTGTTTTGTTTAAAATTTTGGGTGTAATTTTGAATGTCACCTTCAGGTCTTCTGTCAACTCGTGCGACGAGCAGTGTATCATTTATTAAGCTCATTTTTAAATTTATTCATTTTTGTATTACTGCTTTAAATGTTTCAATATCTAAATTAATTTAACTCTTATATTATTTATCGTAATACAAATTGTAGTTCAAATAGTTTGGTATCTTTTATTCCGGGTTGGCCGGAAATCACCTGTTGACGTGAAAAGATGTTCCTCTGAGTTTGGCGAAATTATTTTTTCTCACGTGTTGTGAATCAACTGTAATGCAGTAAAAGTTAACCACTTCTTCGCACTGGCGAATTTTCTGGTAAGATCATTCATTCTAATTTTATTATTACTAGGTTTTTTGCATAAGTTTTTGACCTATTTCTTAAATTATGCGTAGTTTCAGTCGTGCCGAGTCACGTGTTAGTAAGTTTTTGTTAGAATGGATTATCTTGCCATAAAATGGCTAGTATTTTTTGTTTGGGGAATATCTCTTCACATCCTGTGATTTTGTATATTTTTTTGGTTTTCTAAATTCATGTTTGTGAACAGGAGCGGACTCAGTCCAAATTTAGTTTCGGTTTTTTTAAAATACATATAAAATTTTTGTGATTTATTGAGATCCCTCCGTTATATTTTTAAATTCTAAAGTTTTTTAAAAATGACCCGAGCTAATTAACCGGAATAGCTCCTGCCCCCTGACGTCATAGCTGCGTCTTCAACTTTGCTTTTTCCACCTATAGTAGCTCTGTTTAAATCTGCCCGAGCTAATTAACCTGAATAGCTCCAGACCCCTGACGCCAAGGCGGCGTCTTCAAATTTTTGCTTTGTCATTTATCGTAATTCTGCTTAAATTTTTGCCCGAGCTAATTAACCTGAATAGCTCCAGTCCCCGAGGCCGAGTTGCCTCTTCAAATTTGTTGTCGTACATTTATTAGTAGTTCTGCTTAAATTTTTTATGCGGGTTTCAACCCTTAACTCGCAGGCTTAGTCGCGTAAAGGTAGTACGCATTCAAATTTTGCTGTATACCATTTATATTAGTAATGCTGCTTAACTTTTTTTTTGGGTAAATTATTTATTAATAATTTTATGAGCTCATATTTTTTTTCTAAAATTAATTGGGTCTAAATTTTTCATGCTTTATCTAGCTTTAAAATTTATTTGGGGTAAAATAAACTCAAAATTACCGGTCCCTTCCTCTTTTTCCCTGGATTGATTGTTGAGTGAATGTAGGGTATCGTGAGGACCTGACTTGACTTTTGACTCGACATTTTTTCGGCTCGGTTTAAACCATTTTTATAGTCGGAGAGTAGTGATCTTAAATTTTTTGTGTAATAATTTTTTATCTCATGCTTCCTGGTAGCGGCGCAAAATTTTTTGAGTATCCTAAATTGTGCGCTACATCCCTGGTCACTACCTCAATTTGTACGAGCATTATTTTTATCGCTAAATTAATTTTATTAGCTTGCGGCTGCCATTTGTTATTTTTTTATTAGCGATTTAAAGTACGAAAACAAGTCAGTTTTACACCCTTTTCATCTAATTCTATTTACTTTCACTTCTCTATCCTATTCTAAATTCTTCATTGCACGGCCGTATATTATTTTTTATAAGTAAAATTATTTGTATCACGATTTAAAAAATTGTAATTTGTAAATTTTTTGTATAAAATTTTTGCTAGCGTTTGGGGTCAAACTAGGGACATTTTCTGTATAGTACCCAGCTCTTCAGGCCTCTTGTACATCTCTCAGGAGATAGAATTTTCTGCTGGTTTAGTTCTTTTTTAGGGACGTTAGAAAGAGAACGAGTGGCCTTGTCCTTTCGGGATTGGATCTCGGAGGTCGCTGAGCTCTTTATCCACCCCCAAACTTTTTATTTGGAACACCATTGCGACTACTCGCCACGGAGGAGCCGTTTTACGAAGCTAGGAAAGGACCTGTCGTGCTAAGAGTTCTTTAAGTTCTCTCTCGCCCAGGGTTGTATTCCGCCACCATCGGCACGAGCGGTTTACTCCAGGTATATCCGCCGAGCACCCTGTACCAGCGACAACACCGACGCTTAGAGTTTTCTCGCCAAGTTGCGCTCGTGGCTGTGTGCGCCGAGTAGTCCTCGTCGCCAGTGGACCTGCAGGAAGGCTGAGGGCTCAGCGCTTCCGAGGTGGGGTCCTGGGAGGGCAAGACACTCCTCTGAGGGTAATTTTTAGCGGGTAGCGACCCCAACGTCGTGCAAAATTCAATTTTGTAAATGTGATATTTTTTTTAACTCTTATTAAACATTTATATTTTACTTTTCGGCTTATTTCTTTGGAGTGGACCTTACTCCCGTTATTTCATCCTTATAAGGTCTGGCGCCTACGAAAATTTGTTCGAGAAATCTAAATTTGACTTTAGTTTTTTAAATTAAAATTGCCCAATTGCGTAACTTGTACATTTTTGATTAATCTACCTGTTCTCGAAAAAAGTTTCGAACCTTCACCCAGCCGCCGACATTTTTTTTCACAGCTAGCCGTGCCCAATTTATAAGTGTGATAGACAGGTAGGAGGAATTTTGTTTATAGTTGTATTTAAATTTTTTTGATTCCTTGTTTACGTCACAATATATTTATATTTATATATATATATATATATATATATATATATATATATATATATATATATATACAGGGTGTCTCAATAAGCTTGCTCACTATTGGTAACTTTTTTATTTGAAGAGATACGAGGTTGGTTAAATTAGCAAAATTGTGCCATTTTATATTAGAAAATTGGTCATGTGGACAAAATAAAAATTGTGTCAGCGGTTCTCAAAATTTGGGACAATATGTATATTTTTTAAATGGAACCATATATTTTTTATTATCTCATTGGAAAGAGTATTTTCTTCTCTTTCCAATAAGGTAATGTTGTTTATGTACAATTTTTTCAAATAAACGAGTTATTTACATTTAAAGATTAAAATTATCTTTTATTAGTTTAGGTCAAGTAAACTATGGAAACAATTGTCTCTTATAAAATTATTATTTTATTAAAAAATTTTACAGTAATAACAACACAAAGAAAATATTCAAATTGAAAGCCATTATTTCTTTCGCACATTTAAACTCTTTTGGAAAGAGAGCCGGCCGTTCTACGTAACTGGTGTCTAGATATAACTTTCCATATAGCACGATCATATCTAACTTTTCATCATTTGTAAAGTTATTAAACATTATTAAACACAGAGAACTTTACGGGAGAAATTATTAAACGTCAAACAAACAAAGAATCAATTGTTTCCATGGCTTACTTGACTAAAAAACTAATAAAATAGTTCACAAAATTTAAATTTTTAACCGTAAATAACTCGTTTATTTGAAAAAATTGTACATAAACAACATTACCTTATTGGAAAGAGAAAAAAATACTCTTTCCAATAAGATAATAAAAAATATATGGTTCCATTTAAAAAATATATATATTGTCCCAAATTTTGAGAACCGCTGACACAAATTTTATTTTGTCTACATGGCCAATTTTCTAATATAAAATGGCACAATTTTGCTAATTTAACCAACCTCGTATCTCTTCAAATAAAAAAGTTACCAATAGTGAGCAAGCTTATTGAGACACCCTGTATATATATATATATATATATATATATATATATATATATATATATATATAATCACGGCATATTACCTATTTTTAGGTGTGCCAATCTGCTTTGTCGCTGATAATGGTAAACGCCCACACGGTACAAATATGTTATCATCATTCTCAATCTTCGAGCATATACTGACTAGAGGCCGCCCTACGGTATTTGTTGTGATCGGAACACATGCGGAAGCCGTGGTATATTGCGGGCTGCGTATTGTAGCCGTGGTGTATTGCGGACTTAACATTTGTACTACCTTTACAAAGTAATGATTAATTGCTGCTTTTGAAATATGTAAATCACCTTAATTTCAAATAAATTTCATTCTCGTTACTCTTACGTCATTATTAGTAGGAAACCTAAAAGTTACACTTTGTTTAATATATTATTTGTAAAAAAAATCCCAGTTACTTACATATGAAACAAAATATCCTTACTTTCTTTGTATTTTTCATTACTACACGCAAAAAATAAGGTTTGGTTACAGTAAAATGACAAGTAGTGACATATAACACAACAAAACACTGCCCGCAATTCACCATGGCTGACAATATCAAAAATCTCAAAACATATAATACTTTTGACTTTTGTTTAAGTTCTATGGCTGTTGCTTTAAATCAGCAATCTACAAAAAACTTTAAAATTGATTTTCTCGATTACGATAAGCCAAAAATAAAATATTATTAGTAATTTGGATGCAGAATTTATTTATCTACACCATTTATTTGAAGTATTTGTGACTAAAATAATTTGGGGACTTTTACGCAAGGAAAAACTGATTTCCCATGTAAACGCCTATCACCAGTTTTTTAATTAACACACTGTACATAACTCCTCCATCCTAAAACAGAGCCGTATCGATTTTATTTATTTCATCTAATTCAATTATTGAAGATAACTACATACCGATTACCTACTTTGGAGGAGACAAAAGGGCGCAGTCTTCTCGAAACTGGTCTGGTCGTCTGTTTTTTTGGCAAATGAAATCCCTACGAACTAACGTGAAATAGAATTCGGCATTGATAATTTCAAAAAAATTATTCCAAAGCAAGACTTCAGATACAGTTCAAGCAGCAAGTTTTCCTCTTTTATCGACAATTGCATTTTGCTATGTTTTGGTAGAGATTTTCTGTGTTTTATTATTATATTTCTTCCTTATAATGTACATGTTCTGCCAAATTTTCTTAAAGATTGTCTATCTTTCCCAATAGATTCCGTCAGATTTCCTAGCTTTTCTTCAACTATATTTGGCTTTTTTTAGTGGTTTTCTGCTGTCAACTCTTTTTTTTCTATCCTACTTAGTCTGCCACGATATTCCCATTAAAGCAAAATGATTGACGGTTTTTTTTTCCTATAGTGTTATAATAAAATCACCAACCAGTCGCCTTCGATCATTTTATTTCATGAGAAATTTTTATAGTCTTTGGTAACAACTCATAGGAAATGATATTATTTTTGTTATTAGACTAATGTAAACTTCAGCACAAAATAATTGTGCAGATTTTTTGTTAACAAGCCCTTATGTAATTATTTTATTTATTATAAACGATGAGTCCAACCGAACTAAAAAGTACAAATAAAGGACGATTATGCAAATATTTAATTAAAAATATCTTAAAAATCCCAAATAACTTACAAATGTTTAACAAACGTAACGATTTCATAGCTATATTATTATATTTTTTCAAATGGGTTTCTACATATTTTTTATACCTATTCGATAGCATATTTTTTTCTGAATTTAACCATGTATTAGTTTTATATCCTTACATAATAAAAATATTGAAAAAAATGCGATTGAAATTTAAATAAATTTTTATTTTTAATATTATTGTACAGTAGGCCATGGATGAGAAACAAGGGTGATATATTTAAAATGAAAATTAATAATTGTTAATTACTCCTTATAAATAATGTTCTATTTGATTTCCATTATTTTCTAAGCATAATTCTATTCTATTTGAAACAGAAGAAGTAGCTTTTATTACAGTGTCTGGTGTCAAAGCAGCGCAAGCTTCTCTAACTCTGTCCATCAAATTTTGTTTCGTTGTCACTGGTTTTGAATATACTCTATCTTTAAGATATCCCCATAAAAAAAATCAAGGGGTGTTAAGTCCGGGGAACGAGCGTGCCATTTGTATTGCCCATTTGTTGCTATCCACCGACCTTGAAACATTTCGTCGAGCCGTTCTTACACTCGACGAGTATTGTGAGCCGGCGCTTCATCTTGTTGAAACCACATATTTTGTCTTTCATTCTAAATAATTTAATAATTCATTTTCCAAGAAACATAAATAATGTGCAGCGTTTAAATTGTCTTCATAAAAATGTGTTGTTTTTTTTTTCTAAATTCATGAGGATGTTCTTCAGTCCAAATGTGTTCATTATTTCTATTAAATAATCCATTATTTGAAAATTTAGATTCATCTGTCCACAGAATTTTTCTAAGAATATTATTATCGTTCTGATACTACACCAAAAACCATTCGCAAAACACTATTCTGCGTTCATTGTCATTATTATGTACAGCATGTAATAGTTTGTATGAATATGATTTTAAATTATGCTTTTTCAAAATGCGCCATACGGACATATTAGAAATAAAATGTTCTTGAGCAATTTCGCGTGTGGATGAATTGGGATTACGGGCAATTGAAGCTAAAACTGCGATTTCTATTTCTTCATTGTTTCTCACGGGATGTTGCCTTTCACGTTTTTGTGGAAATGATCCATAGTTTTTCAAATTTCGTGCTAATCGCCTGATTACTGACCTCCCTGGACGCGGTTTGTTTGGATATCTCGTGGCATAAATATTGCACGCTTGTATGGCATTTTCATTACACTCACCATAAATTAATAATAAACGATACAAACCTTCATTTGTATAAACATCAGCAATATTGTCACAAAATAATCTCAAAACACAAAGAATAACAATTTACAACAATTAGTACGCCAATTATTTTTTGACAGCAGCTATATTTTGTTCTTTTGTTATTGTTTTTCATCCATAGCCTACTGTACAATAATATTAAAAATAAAAATTTATTAAAATTTCAATCGCATTTTTTTCAATATTTTTATTATGTAAGGATATAAAACTAATACATGATTGAATTCAGAAAAAAATATGCTATCGAATTATAACTATATATTATATCCTGAAATCCCTAATATGCTATGTCTCAACACTGTCATCATATTTCCATACCTAAGTGTAAAAAGATGTTTCTAATAATTTATTTACATAAGTTCGTAATATGAAGATTATGTTGTTCTTTGAGAGACTTGTCCACCACTATTGTCACGCTTAGCAAATATTTCATGTTCAGTAGACCACAAAACATTGAATTGCTCAGGTTCTGTAGTGGAGGGTACAGTAGCAAAGATCACCTGTAAACATGGTTCAAAATTATATTTAAAGTGCGGTGCAGTATTTTGGTCTAAGAAATGCGAACAAAGTGTTTTTACTAATTGATGTAAACAAAGCTGGGCATATACGGGAATCACGCTAGAATTATACAAAACTATACATATTGTTCATAATTTTTAGAAATTAGTTTTAAATGTGTTCAAATTACAGCTTGGAAAATTGTCCATCGCATTTCAATGTTGCATGGGTACTGGCAAAGTGAAAGGGAAATTATATTGTACAGGGTGGAATAAATTCGAGTTTTACCGAAAATTGACGTAGGTCTTTATTGGAAAACTTTTTGAGACAACTTTAATAGGCACCACAGAAATTTTCGATCGTCTTATATTTTTGACCTACAGACTATATTTGATTGTCACTTATTATAAAAGGTAAGGAAAAAATGTAGACAATTTTTATATGGTTTTTACGTAAATTTACGTGGTGTAATTAATAAATCTCGAGATATAACACAAACATAATATTTTTTAAATGACAACATTATGTTGAAAACAGTATCATCTTTTTTCTTATTTTATAAGCTATTAAATTATGTATAACAAGTCTACATTCTTTTGTTTTGAACATGAATAAAACACGAATTATAATTTTTTGGGGTGAAAAATGAAATTTATTAAAAAACAAATGAAAAAATCAATTACAGAATATTGCTGCGATTCTGGACACACTCGTAACGTTAGCTACGATATTTATAAGCCTCGGAAATCACTTCGATCAAAAATGCAATATTAACAGAAATTGTAACAAACGAGTACTCGTAAAATATTCCGATTTCTCGTTAATATTTACTGAGAATTATAACTTATCTGTAAGATTTGTAAAAAAATATTACTATGTGTATTAGTCCAGTCATTAGGTAGATTTACTCTGCAAAAGGTCGGGTATTTTTGATTTTTGGATATGTTATATATTTAGAGGTCTTAACAAAAAATGCAAGTTTTCCCCCTCGGGGGCCTTCGGGAAGCACCGCCAACTTGAGAAAAAAGGCGCAAAAAAGCGGTTTTTTCTGAATATCTCTTCACTTATTTGCATTAGGCAAAAATAGTTATTATCTAATTTGTTGACTATAAAATTCTCTACAACTTTTATCTAAAACATTTTTTCTATAATTAATAGATAGCGAGCTACAGTGCTTCAAACAGAGCAAATTTTTTGAAAATTACATAAATGCTTCATTTAAATTATATTTTATTATATTTTTTTACGTTTTTTTACAAATTACTTTTTGACAATCATTAATTATTATTATTGAACTAATATATATAAATATTAATTATTGTTTATAGTTTTTTTTCATTCTAAAGATTTTTTATAGTCCAGCAAATTTATGATTCTACCTTAAAGTAATTACAACAAAAGCTTTCTAACGGAATCCAGTCCCAGAAAAGTGCGCTGAATAACATATCAATATTTTCCCGAAATCGGAGCATGGGAACCTCCCGCCAATTTGGACAAATGGCGGCATATTCAGGTTTATGGCCATTTGCTTAAAACAATTATGAAAATATTTAAATTATTCAAAAAAACAAACAATATTACGTACTTGGTACTTAGTCTAATAGGTTTTACTATTTACAACAGTTCACATTCGACGTGGCATCGAAAGAAGTAAGTTATCGATAACTGTTTTATAAAAATTTTAAACGTTTTCCTGCAATTTTTTAGTTTTTCATCCACCACTCTGATCTTGTTAAAGATATGATGACACGGTTTTAAAATTTGAATTCAGCATGAAATTCTCTTTAATATCATGTATTACACGATTATTGCCGATGAACAATTGGCGAGTTACTAACAACTAAAACTCACATGAAATTCCTCTAAAATTTTAAACATCTGAAAATCGGCTCTTTTCTCAATATTTCATCAACCACTTTGACACCTATTAAATACTTAATATTGGTTATCTGTAAGCCTGTTGAAATTTTGAATGAGAAAATGAAAAAAGAGCCGATTTTCAGATGTTTAAAATTTTAGAGGGATTTCATATGAGTTTTAGTTGGCAGTAACTCGCCAATCGTTCATCGGTAAAAATAGTGTAATACACGATACGAAAGAGAATTTTATGCTGAATTCAAATTTCAAAACCGCATCATCGTATCTTTAACAAGATCAGAGTGGTGGATGAAAAACTAAAAAATTGCAGGAAAACGTTAACAATTTTTATAAAACAGTTATCGATATCTTACTTCTTTCGATGCCACGTCGAATGTAAACTGTTGTAAATAGTGAAACCTATTAGACTAAGTATCAAATACGTAAGATTGTTTGTTTTTTTGAATAATTTAAATATTTTCATAATTGTTTTAAGCAAATGGCCATAAACCTGAATATGCCGCCATTTGTCCAAATTGGCGGGAGGTTCCCATGCTCCGATTTCGGGAAAATATTGATATGTTATTCAGCGCACTTTTCTGGGACTGGATTCCGTTAAAAAGCTTTTGTTGTAATTACTTTAAGGTAAAATCATAAATTTGCTGGACTATAAAAAATCTTTAGAATGAAAAAAAACTATAAACAATAATTAATATTTATATATATTAGTTCAATAATAATAATTAATGATTGTCAAAAAGTAATTTGTAAAAAAACGTAAAAAAAATATAATAAAATATGATTTAAATGAAGCATTCATGTAATTTTCAAAAAAATTGCTCTGTTTGAAGCACTGTAGCTCGCTATCTATTAATTATAGAAAAAAATGTTTTAGATAAAAGTTGTAGAGAATTTTATGGTCAACAAATTAGATAGTAACTATTTTTGCCTAATGCAAATAAGTGAAGAGATATTCAGAAAAAACCGCTTTTTTGCGCCTTTTTTCTCAAGTTGGCGGTGCTTTCCGAAGGCCCCCGAGGGGGAAAACTTGCATTTTTTGTTGAGACCTCTAAATATATAACATATCCAAAAATCAAAAATACCCGACCTTTTGTGGAATAAACCCTTATTTTTCTACCAAATGACTGGACTATATGTCCGTTATATATTAATAAAAATGCATAATGTTTAACAAATTGAATATAGATATATAGGTTTTAGAAGCCTTTTCTGAGCAACATTTAAATAGATCAGTAATAAATGTTTTTGAGTAATTTACATAACAATATTTTTTATGCGATAAAACGAATATTTGTATTATAATTATCTATTTACTACCAAAACGTACGTGGCCTTCGAACAAAATCCCACGAACTTTTACAAGAAACACTCAATGCCAATTACGATATAATAATTTTAACGGAGACATGGTTAAACGATAGTATATTCACAAGTGAATATTTCGGTTCGAACTATAGTGTGTTCAGAAAAGACAGAGCCAGTGATGTCAAATCGAGAGGTGGTGGGGTCCTTGTTGCTGTGCACAGTGGCTTATCTTCTCATCAATTATCAGTTCCAGTGATCAACAAACAATCAGAAATGGAAGAAATATGGGTGTCAGTGTTAAGTGGTAAGACAGAACATATATTTTGTGCAGTGTACATACCCCCCGCATCAGCATTAAACATTTATGAATCTCATACGCGATCTTTAGAATATGTAACCGATCATAATCCACATGCAAAAATTTGTGCAATAGGTGATTACAATTTGCCCACTATTAACTGGCTGCAAAATGATAATTTCATGGATCCAACTAATATTTTTGATAACAAGTCAATTGTTACTTGTGATAGTTATAATTTTTTTGGGTTTAGGCAATTCAACAACGTTGTAAATAGCAACTCAAAACTACTTGATTTAGTGTTTAGTAATAATAACACATCAATCTCAGTTCATGAAGGAAATCAACCATTATTAAAGCCAGATATACTTCATCCAGTATTAGAAATTGTAATACCTTATTATTGCGCAACCGATTCCTTACAGTATTCCAGTAATTGGAGATATGATTTCAAAAATTGTAATTACAACAATATGAATGAGTACCTAAGTACGGTAGACTGGTTCGAAATATTCAGTATAGATAAAGATATTGACCAATGCTTAAATATTTTTTATAATATATTATATTTTTATATTGAAAATTATGTACCTAAAGTTTTTATGTCAACTGATAACTTTCCTTGTTGGTTTTCTGTTAAAACTAAAAAATTAATTAAATTGAAAAATAGATTCTATAAAAAATTTAAAAGAACCAACTTAAATGTACACGGAAACAAATATTGCACATTAAGAGCGCAAGCAAAGAAAGCTATCATTGACGACAATAAATTATTTATAGAAAATACTGAACGTAATTTAGGAAGTAACGTGAAACTTTTTTGGAAATATGTAAATAATAAAAAATCTAATGGCAGTAGTGGAATACCTAAAACTATGAATTATAATCAAACTAGTTCGTCTGTAGGGACAGATATTGTAAATATGTTTGCTGATTTTTTCGACACTGTCTATATCCGCAATAATGATGAAGTTAAAGTCGAACAAGTAAATATATCATCACACTTAAATATAAATTCTATTCAAGTCACTCCTGATTCTGTCTTCCAAAAATTATTTGCTTTAGAAACTAATAAAAGTGCTGGGCCAGATAATATTTCACCCTACTTTATTAAAATGTGCAGTCCAACACTGTCTCTACCATTAAGCATACTTTATAACATCTCACTCTCAACTGGTATTTTTCCTCAAACCTGGAAAACATCTTACATTACACCACTACATAAAACCGGTAGTAAAAATAATATAACCAATTACAGACCGATATCCGGATTAAGTATATTTTCAAAAGTTTTAGACTCGATTATATCCGATAATTTAAGTTCAGTATTCCACTCAGTAATTTGTCCACAACAACATGGATTCATTAAGAATAAATCCACTTGCACCAATCTAATAGTATATAGCAACAGCATAATTGAAAATTTAGAAAATGGATCTCAAATCGATTCTATATACACAGATTTTCGAAAAGCTTTCGACCGAGTTAATATTAATTTACTTGTATTAAAATTACAATATATGGGTATAGGAGGTTCATTGTTGAGGTGGATACATTCATATTTGTCAAACAGAGTACAAATTGTAAAAATAAAAGATTTTCTTTCTCGATATATTTACGTATCATCAGGAGTTCCTCAGGGTTCTCATTTAGGACCAATTTTATTTACATTATATATAAATGACATTAGCACAATCTTTAAAACGTCTAACTTTTTATTATTTGCCGATGATCTCAAATTATTTTCTAAAATAGATAATTGGAATGATGTTGTATGTTTACAAAACGATTTATCAAGATTAGAACTATGGTGTAAAAAAAATTTCATCGAGCTTAACATCGAAAAATGTAAACATATAACATTTGCTAAGAAGAAAAATTATGTTCACTCTAGATACCATTTAAATAATGTTTGTTTAGAAAATGTAAATTCAATTAAAGACCTTGGTGTTGTATTTAACTCAAAATTTAACTTTCATGAGCATATGGACTTTGTTGTAAAAAAAGCTAATAAGATGTGTGGCTTTGTCATCCGGCAATCGAGAGAATTTACAAATATTGATGCCATATGTAAATTATATTATTCTCTTGTCCGCACACACTTAGAATATTGCCATATTATTTGGTCTCCTTATTATCAGAGCCATATAGACAGAATCGAAAAAATTCAAAAGAAATTTGTACGTTATCTTTTATATAAACTACATATTAATAAAAATAATTATTCATATTCTGAAAGATTATATTTGTTAGGTTTAGATTCCCTAGAAATACGACGTAAAAAAGCTAAACTATTATTCGCTTACAATATTATTCATGGTTACATCGATGTACCAGATATTTTAGTAAAATTTAAATTTCATGTTCCTTCATATAATACGAGAAATAAACTTATTTTTGAACCACACAAATCAAATGTTTTGTATGGAAAGCATTCTGTAATTAATGAAATTGTAAACTGTGTAAATACTTTAATTCCAAACGAAATAGACATCTATAACATAAGTCAATCCAAATTTAAAAATGTGTTAAAATGTATTTTGAAATAAGATAATGATAAGGAATTTCTATAATTATATATATATATATATATATTATTGTATATATGTATATATATAATTTAAAAATGTGTTAAAATGTATTTTGAAATAAGATAATGATAAGGAATTTCTATAATTATATATATACTTTATTTGTTAATATAATTTAGTTCACCTGCATGTCTGAAATATATATTTTGTATTATTTTGCTGTACCATTTGGATTTTATATCCGTAGTGTACCCATGCTAAATAAATAAATAAATAAAAATTATACCTAGATAGGTAATTTAAAAGAAAATACGGGTCTTGGAATCCGTTTATATTTTCGGAAGATATATAAGGAACAACCTAGTACTGTTCGTAACATTACCAAACGAACGAACACGATTTTGAAATGGAGAATTTCAAATTATTCTTTAATTACAATGCAGTTAAAGTACTGATAATTATATATTTGTGTTATGCATTTCATAATATGGCGCTAAAAGCTTTTTTTATACCCGGTTGCACCGAAGATACTTAATTTTTCAATATTCCTGAAATTGACAATATTGTATTGGAACGTAACGTGAAATGAATAATTGAATATTGCTATCAAAATTTTGATTTGCAATTTTCAGTTTAAGCCCACCTTAAAATTTAAGGATCAGCACAACTGGACATTAGTTTTTTGTATATAAAATGTTTTTAAATTTTATAGACCCATGAGATAAAAAATTGCAACAGGGAAGGTATATAAGCTTGAGGATGAGGATGTTCTCTTTTTTACATAATAAATTTCGTTATAAATTATGATAAATTTCCTTGATATGAACACAAATTTTGTTAACACCATAATGACCGTATCAACCAGGCTTTAAAAATTAAAAATCAGTTATTATAAAATTTATAATAACATAATAGAATTAGTTAATAATTATAAAAACAATATATAAATAAAATGTACTTGTTCGCACTTGCTAATTTCAAATTTAACAAAATATACATTTTTCATAAATTTCTAAGCAAACATTTGTATAAAATAATATATTCTTACAAATTTTGTTTTTCTATCGTAACGTTCGTTGCAATAGACTCGTACAAACTTCCAGATTCAAGCCCAGAATAGCACTGTAGTGTTAGGGAGAAAGGTAATAATCTAAAGAATACACTTTACCTTGATAATCAGTTTATTCTCAACATACAGATCTCTACACTTGCTGATAATCGATACCATACTGAATCCCCCATCAGATCCACACAATAAATATATTAATTATTAAATTATCCCACATGAACTCAAAAAATTGTGAAAAGTGTTTTTAAGATAAAATTTGATGACACTTGTCAAGAATAAAATAATACTACAAGAAAAACGGGTCATGCAGAAGCGCCCCGTCGCGACCCTAGTTAGTGGTTTTTACCGATAAATAATTCTGCAACTACGAAAAGTATACTTCCGGTACCAGTGAATGTCTTTATGTTTTACACTTTCTCTTGCTTTTCTTACCTACTTGTGTATAGTATATATGTAGTATGATGCGAATAAATAAATTATCCCACAGCAAGTATCAAACATCTTATTTATTAAAGTATTATATTAAGGGTGCGTTGAAAAAACAGCGCTATGAGGTGATGTTGGGTTAATTAGGAACTACTTCTTAAATACAAAAGTGTTTCACAGATGGCTCTATGTCTGCAGGTTTGGACCTTAGCTAATAACTTAAACTTGGGCACGCGCGTATGTCTAGCGCAAAATATTTGAGGGATAAGATAGAAGGGTGCAACAAATTATTCTTATACAAGCTGTCTCGACATTTGTATGCTGCTCGAATTTACCTTTTCTTTGTTATTAACAATTCGATGTTACCATTATTATTATTATTATTATTATTATTATTATTATTATTATTTTCGTTATTGGTTTTGTTTTTGGCGTTGGTACCATTGTTATTATTATTATTTTCGTTATTGGTTTTGTTAACTTGTTTCGTTAAGTGATATTTATATATAATAATAATAATAATAATAATAATAATAATAATAATAATAATAATAATAATAATACTTTATTACTCAAACAGGTAAAGAACCCTACACAAGTAAATGTACATAATATAAACAACAAAAGACAGAGAAAAAAAATGAAAAATTAAACAAAAATATCTCGATCTGCACACATTATGTTATATAAATTACACATAACGTACATAGGTGATTTGCACAGAATATTAGAGTTATATGCAGGAAGGTAAAAACTGTCGTTGCAACGTGAACAGAAACGGGGGACACGAAAATCGATTTTAGATAGCAAAAGACAGGGGCGGATTGGAGAAGTAAATCGGCCCGGGCGATTATTCTTAGTCCGGCCCTTTTCAGAGTGAAAAGGATATAACACATGCTTGTATATGTACACTGCTAGACAAAAAAAATATCGGCCACTTGGTTTTTAAATTTTTATTTTCGTTATTATCTCGAGAACTATAAGAGCTACGAAGTCGGTTAATTAGACGAAAATTGTGCTATATTAGGATGCCATTTTGCAATGTATTGTTTATTCAGAAGAAGTGCATAGGTCACTAGATACGGACAAATATGTAAATTTTGATTTTTTTTTGTTTTTGAATAACTTTAAGTATGAAATGATTCCAGATTTTGATTTGCACTTCTTTAGGACACTTTTCAAAGCTCTTTCGAATAGCGATACTCATTTCTTTGTCACTACTGTATTTCACGCTACACTACCAAACAAAGGTGCGTGGACGCACTCCAAGGGTTAACGGTAAAGGCAAACGGTTAACAGTCAAATGTCAGCTATCAACTGCCAATGGTAAACATACTCCAAAGGTTAACGGTAAAGGTAAATGGTTAACGGGTAATTGTCAAATGTCAACTATCAACTGCCAACGGTAAAGGTTTTTTGCACGGCGCTTTGTTTGGTATTGTATCGTGAAATCCAGCAGTGACAAAAAATGAGTATTGCCATTCGAAAGAGCTTAAAAAGTGTCATAAAGAAATGCAAATCAAAATTTATGAAATTTATCACACTGTTATATGTATATATTTTTTGTGTCTCCATCTGGTATATAATGTATTTTAAAATTGTCCAGAAACATATTACCGGCCTAGGCCTATAGGCATTGAAATTAAAAATTTTCGATTTTCGATGATACCAATGTAAAAATCCCTAGTATTTAATATTTGGAATGAAATACATTGGCAAAAAACAAATGTATATATTTTTTATTTGATAACTCGACCTTCAAATTACTCGAAATTCTTGGTAACTTAAACCGAAAACTGGTATCTATCAAAGCAGAACTTCATTAAGTCGAATATTTTGAGGAAACTCCTATTTCTTTTATTTGGTTGGAATTGTAAGTTGTGAAACTGGACGAAATATTTAAAAGTGCGGGAAGAAATTTTTTTTCCAACAGGTATACATTTTATATAATACACCGTACATTTATGTAAGTATACATACTCATATACCATGTATTTTTCTTATTTATTATGTTGGAATATTTAATAACTCACTTTTTTTCATAACGCGAACTTTTTTGTAACATATACAATTTCGAGTTATCGAAGTTTGACTAAAAAATAATATATTTTCCAAATATTAGTAGTAATTGTTCAAAATTTACATTTTTAAATTATGAAAAATATATTCTAACTACATTATTTAATTGGAGGCGGCCAACCGGCCCTTTGGATCACTCGGCCCTTCGGGATTTGCCCGATCGCCCGATAGGACAATCCGCCCCTGGCAAAAGAGGACTATCAATTTTGTTATGAATGATTTTGTATAGCGTATTAATTGATGCATTTTTATGTCTGGTTCTGATGGACTCAATTTCAAATGTCTGAAGTATAGTGTCAGTACTGATAAAATTGTCGGGGTACACACCGTAACATTTAAACCAAATGTATTTTAAGAACTTTCGCTGAAGAGCTATTAATTTAGCAATATGAGCTTCATAAATTGGAAAACAAATTATAAGCGAAAAATCCAGTTTACACTGTACAATAGCGAAGTATAAGGACTTAAGTGCGGAAATTTTCGGCAGTTTCTGATTATGAAGCCAAATATTTTATTTAATGACATAATTAAGTAATCCAGGTGGGAAGAGAAGGCTAAATCCGGATCAAAATACACACCTAAGTCTTTTGTGTGGACTGTACGTGATAAGATATAGATGTTTTAGAGCGAGTGCAAGACATAATTTGACATTTATTAATATTAAGTATTAATTTATTCTGTGTACACCAGATGCAAATAGCATTAATATCACTTTGAAGGATGTTACAGTCGCGGACAGTCTGAATTTTTGTGAATATTTTTAGATCATCTGCAAAAAGTAATACGTTGCAAGTTAATTTTTCAACAATATCGTTAATAAAAATTAGAAATAAAAGGGGCCCAAGGTTTGAACCTTGAGGTACTCCAGATGTAGCAATATAAAAACTTGAGTTAAATCCATTATACAAAACATAATGTTGACGGTTTTGTAAGTACGATCTAAAAAAATTGACCAGGTTATTGTGAAAACCAAAATAACGAAGTTTATCTAAAAGAATAAGATGATTAAGCTTGTCAAAGGCCTTGGAAAAGTCTGTGTAGATTACATCTACTTGACCTCTTTTGTCCAGGACCTCTAAAACATACTGAGTAAAAATACACAAGTTAGTAGTGGTGGACCTGCGTGGCATAAAGCCATGCTGTTGTTCACAAATGAATTGTTTTAGCTGTGTAAAAATTTGTGTATGTAAAATTATTTCAAATAACTTCCAATATGGTACACCATGGGCAACGTTCTGCTTGTACAGAGCGGCTGATAGTCTACATAACTGGCGACCGAACTGGACATAAAATCCCTCACGGTCAAAAACAGAAATATTTGGAAGAAAATCACATTGGAAAAGTGAACTAGCATAACTGGTTAATTTCTTCAGATATAGAATTATAAAAGCACATGCATATATTGCATTATAACATATTTATATTTCTGTAGCCATACGTAAATAAATAAATAAATAAACTTCGCGAAATTGCACAAAATAGAAATAGGTCTGCAGTTTTCAACCAGAGTAGGATCATCCGACTTGAGCACTGGACATACCTTTGAAAACTTCCAGCTGTCTGGAAATTCATTGGAAAATAATGATAAGTTGAAAATATAAAGTAAAGGAGTAACTAGCGCAATGGTACAGTCTTTGACTACAAAACTGGGTATTTGGTCGTACCCTGATGTTAAAGTATTTTTTAATTTTTTACTTGCTTCAAGAATATCATTTTCCAAAATAGTGATACTAATATTATGCGACATAAACAAACTATCAGACATAGGAGCCTGTGAGTTATCAGAAACAGACGAAGTGTTAATATTCGAGAAAATACTACTAAAATAAGTAGCCAGGAGTTCTAAAATCGATTTGGGGTTATCAGCACGTTCATCATTTAGTTTCATGACACCGGGTATTTTGGAAGTACCTCTTTTATTCTGCACAAAAGTCCAAAAGTATTTAGGATCACGAGTGACAGAATTTTCAACATCAGAGATATAATTTTCATAAGCACGTTTTATTGAATTCTTAATAAGATATTTGATATCTTTGTATTTACTGAAAAAGAACTCTGAATTTGTTTTCTTGAATTTTACATAGTATTTATTTTTCAGTTTAATGTTATTTATAATATCATAAGTGAACCATGGTGGGTATTTGTTTCTCTGATGCTTATATATGGGGACATATACATCAAATACACTATACAGTATGTCATAAAATTTACAACAAGCATCATTAACAGTAAGGCTTTCAATTACAGGGGACCAGTCACACTGTAAAAGTTTTTCATACAATAAAGGATAATTCGCTTTTTAAAAATTGTAAACTTTAGTAACTTTGTTAACAGAGAAATTCTTTTGTTTTAAATTCTTAATTTTTAACTCAATTGCCAAGGGGGGATGTAAAACATCAACTTTAACCATAGGTAAATGTTCACGAGTAACAGCAGTATGTAAATTGCTAATAATAAGATCTAAAACATTGTTGTTAGAATTCAGTACACCATTACATTGTTGCAGGTCATTGAAAGCCTCAAAGTTAATTAAATGTTCACGAAGAGGATCATTAAAATTCAAGAAAATATAGTTTGGTACATTGAAATCACCCATTATAATAACATTTTGAAAGGAATAACAACATTGTTCTAAATATGTAGTTAATTTTCCTAAATCAGTAAGTTTCGGTGTTTCAGATATGTAACAAACAAAGATAAAAAGTGTGCATGAGTCCAAAAGACATTTGCAGGCGACCATATCAAAAGACACTAATTCACTTTGTAGATCACTCAAGTCAATATGTTCGATCTTGAAGTCTACTCGGCATACTAAGAGGGTTCCGCCTCCTCTAGTGACGTTGAGCGCAGCAAAATCTCTGTCTTTCCTGAAGACAGTGTAGGAATTAGATGGAAAAAGTTCGGAATTATCTATATCGGGATGAAGCCAGGTCTCTGTCAAAGCCACAAAGTCGTAATCACCATCAGATATTGAGCAATAGAAATCGTCCATTTTATTTTTAATACCACGGACGTTTTGATAGTAGCATTTTAAGTACGTCATTTCTGAGTCTGAGATGGTGTGGCCGGGCCTAAAAAATCACCATTTGGATTGGTACGTTTACGGGGGAACCAGAATTTTTTGCCAGCAGGCCATAAATCCGGATCAAGAAACGACATGAAAAAATCATAGGGGACACGCAGTTTAAAAGATGCGTAATCACCTTCATGTTCCATTTTCTCGCACTGATAATCAGAGTTTTTGCCCTTGTCACGCAAATTGTCTGTTATATCCTCAGATGTCACCTCTTCATTGGCAATACGGCTTATGTGTATACATGCGTACCGGTCAATTTGCAGCCGGTACCGCCCTGTGCTTTGCCAAACGTACGCTGACGTAGGTGAGGACCATGTGACTTTACTCCACTCCCATCTGTATTTATTGTCAATACCTGCTCAGGGTACCTATTCTATAACTTTTTTAACTTTACCAAGATCTTGACCTTGGTATACGTCATCGTTTGATTTTCCCCCTCTCTAACGATAGATTTGTGAGTTATACTAGTAATTTTAGTGTCCTCATATTATTGATGTTTTGAGAATGGATTGGTAATACATTTAAATCAAATCTGACATTTACAAATTAATCTTATATAAGTTGTTATGATGAGATAATAAACAAAGATTTCAATGTATCAGTAATATATTATTCATATTAAATAATATCATTTAAAAGATTTTTGTTAAGTGATTTTTTTTTTCAATTTCAATCAGAATGTGATGATTATATTTGATTTCTATTGAATCTAATTAATGATTCAGCTATACACATAATTGCGTTCTTGCATAATTAATAATAATAATAATAATAATAATAATAATAATAATAATAATAATATACAACTATTGTATGTATTTATCGTTTGCTTTGAAATAGTGAAAAGAGAATGTAAGAAAATAAAAGAAAAACAAATTATATAAATGTTTTCTTTATTTTTTAGAAGTAGATTCCATGGCGACAGCTATACATTTCAAAAATTCATTTGTTTTTGCCAATTCACCTCGCAATTCATGCGCAGCTTGCACAGTTCCCATCCCGACTTCTTTGAAATCCACTGCATGGCGTAGCATATTTCTTGATCATCCCATAACACACAAAACAAAATTAATGTATACCTGATATTTATGTACATTCTCTTTGTATTTATCTATCTTGACATCTGTTTATATCTTTGATGATTTAAAATGAATTTTCAAACGAAATTGACTCGTAAAATTTGTACTTGCTACTGGTACTGGGTGTAGCTCCACCTTTTGTGGCTATGGCAGATGATGTAGCTGTGGCAATTGGCCTGTGGAGAATGGCAGCAGGTATCCTTATTTAATCTAAAATTTGATAGATATTCAACATCGGACACGCTGAATGGATCCTGCATATCTCGAATGTGCCTTCGAAACAATCTATCTTGCTCTTCCAATTCCTCATCGTCCAGCACCAGCTCCAACTCTTCCTCCTCTAAAATTTCTAAACCAACATATAGTAATGCCATTTTATCTGAAAAACAGTAACGGTAAATATTATTTCCAACAATAAAATATAATATAGGTAGGATTTTTAAACATCCATCATAGTATATTTAATGATGAATGAATGCAACGCGATTTTTTACTAGAATTGAACAGAATGTCATTGGCACAAGGAGATTTATTTGAATTGAATTTGTATATTTTTTAAATTTAGACGATTATAAAACTGATTCAAATATATTAAAATTGTACATACATATGTGCTAATTGAATTTAATAATTTCTTCAGTAATAAATTTCAAATATTAGGTATTTATATTCTATAAGTATAAACAAATTCATGTTAAATATTAAAATAAAATAATAGTAGTATAGCTTCAATTCACATTAAGAAATTAAAATTAAAAACCACTTAAATTCAATACAAAAAAGTTGAAAGTCGAACGGTTCAATAATGGCGCTGAAACAACTGACAGCTTCGGTCTTGATAACTTTATTTCAAGATCCTATGCGGTCTTGGAATCCCGTTTCGAATTCTCCGTTGGATGTGACGTCATGTCTCGCATATCGGTTATGACCGCCGGTGTTCGACTATATCCGCTGGAAAATATACCAAGAGTGCTCGCGTATCAATATTGGTAAAAGTTATAGAATAGGCCTCCCAGTAGTGTTTCGGAGGGCAGGTTGTGATGTGGAGTTTGAAGATGTTGATGTTTTATTTGCAGCTTTAGAAGCAAAAGATATTTTCTCTGGCAGAGTGTTAACAGCTTTAGGATTAGTACTAGCAGTAACAGTACTCACAGTTTTAGTCACTTGTGTAGCGGATGCGTTCTTGTAAGTCGCAAGTTCATCTTTGAGATCACTAATCTCTGCTTTTAAGTCCTTAATCGTTGTCTCGAACAGAAATTTCATTTCACTAACAGCACTGTCTAGCAAAATTTTCACTTTAGCACTAATATCTTCTAAGAAATCTTCATTATTACTCTTTACTTTAGGCGGCATTGTAAAAGAAAAAACGAAGAGCGAAAAAAATACACGTGTGCACGCAACGACAAACGATACGCAAAAAATATTATATATTTGTTAATTTTTATCGTTATTGTTGTCATTGGTTTTATTTTGATATAAATCTTTTTTACCCATTTTAAAAAATGGGTAAACCAAAACCACATGTATGCAAGAGAAATAAGGCTTCTCGTAGTCAAAAATTACGCTACAAGTGTAATAGTACAAATCGTGTAATTCAAAATGATAATATTAGTATTAGTGACAATAATACTATACAAAATGCAAGTGATGTAAGTACACCAGGATGTGATATGGATCTTTCATTTATATCTGACGTCGAATATGAAAGGTAAAATATAATATCATTTCGTTATAATTATAGCAAATTATTATAATCCTTTCGTATGTATCTTCTGTCATAAGCCAAATAAATAAACCGATTTCTTTTTAAAGAAGGTTCAAGTAAAAAATTGAACACTTGATTGTTCCACGGAATTTATTTTATTCGACCAACGATCGTCATTATCAAGTTACATACAAATCGAAGAAATAATATAAAACTGTAGATACAAGGGGCTTCCTTGTATAGTGACAAAGCGGAAGTACTGGGAGGAGGACGGTATAAATTAAATATTAATGAAATACTAAACAATGGGGAGTTACCTACTTACGTCATTCAGTAGTAATGGGTTTAGAATTCTTGGCTTTATTGTCCTCATGTGTTTCAAATATATTTTGCAGTGTACGTTTCTGCAGTAATGTAAAATTTGGAAATTTTCGTCCTATTGATGTTTATTTTCTGTTATTCGCTATGTTTGTTATTTTTACCTAAGAGAGATATTGGAATTATGCTAAAATTCGCATATCCAGATTTTAGTGGATAAGCACGTTTCAAGGTCCCTAGAATCCGATTATAACATTTTTACGATGATGTCCGTATCTGTGTATGTGTGTGTGTGTTGCAAAATTCATGGGTGCGCCACTGCTGAAAGGTATTGGAATCATACTAAAAATCGCATATCCAGATTTCAGGGGATAAGCACGATTTAAGGTCCCTAGAATCCGATTATAACATTTTTACGATGATGTCCGTATGTGTGTGTATTTGTGTGTGTGTGTTGCCAAATTCCTGGGTGTGCCACTGCTAAGAGAGGTATTGGAATCATACTAATAATCGCATATCCAGATTTTAGTGGATAAGCACGTTTTAAGGTTCCTAGAATCCGATTATAACATTTTTACGATGATGTCCGTGTGTGTATGTGGGGTTGTTGAAACCACAGTTTCTCAAATACTATAAGACTTATAAAATATTTAACTGCAGTCTGCAATCTCACATTCCTGGGAAGAGCTGATTAGATTTTGGTAACAATTGAGCAACCGGAAGTAATAGTTTCTTTAAAAAATCTTCAAAATATTATTTTTTGAAAATTTATGTTATAACTATTGAAGAACATAAAATTCTACATCTGTTACATTTAAATTTTTTTTTATATCTTGAATAGATTTAGAGATAAAAGCACTGTAATATATAGAATAATCTAATCGCAGAGGCTAAGGCACTAAGTAAACCAGATGACAAATTCAAATGTTTATAACATATAGTAATGTTTATAACATAGTTTGTAAATTTCCTATGTAAAAATAGTCACAGTCTGAACATTGCAATTTGTAAACATAACATTTTCCCCACATTTCGTATTCTTATGATATTGAATATGAGGTCGAAATAAATCGTTGTTCTAATAAAACAAATTTTGTGAAACAACCAAGTGTTCAATTTTTATTCCACTCTTTTTTAAATATGTTCCACTGAGTGCCCGCCCACAATAAAATCAAGTTTGAACTATGATTTTTTAAAAATTTAATTAGGTAGTAATGTATTTAAAAATTTAGCCTTTCTTCTCATAAAATGACGATTGAGAAAAAACTAATTAAAACATCAAATGTAGACCCAATAATTGAGGGAAGCCGAATTGTTGACCTGGAATACGTTATCAACAAAACTTTGACTTTGCAATATGATCACACAAAAGTATGTTGCTATGGTAAACTTCATATTGAAAAAGAAATACGCCAAGGACTTTGTCTTCAATCTAAAATAATTGCGCTGTAACTTTTGTAATGAACTATTTAATTTTCTTACTGAAAATCGAGACAAAAGTGAAAAATCAAAAATAAATACTGGAGTAGTTTCGGGTACACTCGCAAGTGGAAGTACATTTGGCCATACAGAGCAATTGTTAGCATCAATGGATATTCCACCATTATCAAATTACAAATTCCAAAAAATTGAAAATGATCTAGTCACAGTAAGAATATAATAATCTTGCTTCGTAAAATAAAATTACTTAAAATATTATATTTTTCAATAGGAATGGCATGACTTGTTTTGGAATGAAATTGAATTAGCCAGAAAAGAGGAATTTAAAATTGCAAAAGATAATGGACATGTAGACAAGAATGATATTCCCTATATTACTGTATATGCATCGTCTGGAGTGGTATTTTAATTTCATTTAATAATTGAAAAAGTAAAATTTATGTTTAAAATTTTAGGGTGTCATAATCGGTAAACAAACCCGAAAAGTTTTATTTGTTGCGGTACGTAACAAATAATATAGTATTTATACTCGGGCAGCAAATAGGAAAATTCAAGTTGAACAACATATTTGTTACCGTAATTGGAATGGAGCTTCTTCGTCTATGGAAGCTGATATAATAGTCGAAGTTTTTAACTTTAGTGAAACTATGCATGGTCTTCGATTTAAATGTTTTATAGCTAATAGTGATTCAAGCGTGTTTTCAAAATTGAGAGAACGAGTTAGTTATGGAAAATAAATTATTAAAATTGAATGTACAAACCATGCTATAAAAAATTATGGAAAAGCACTTTTTGCAGTGAAAAAAGATACACGTATAAATGTACGCGCAAGAAAGATTCTGACAGGCAATAAAATTGAACTTTTGCAAAACCACGCTCAAACATGCATTTCTTATAATGAAAATGGGGATATTGATTATCAGGCCGCGTAACTGAGTGTCTGGTCGCGAACCCGGGGGAACCAGGTTCGATCCCAACAGACTCATCTAGGTACATCATTTTGTAGGTACGTAATTAAAAGTGACCGTCTAATTTTTAATGAAACAAATAACGCTGATGAGTGTTTTATGGTAATTGTTGCTCGATTTAATTCTGGAAAAAGGTTAAATTTGACTCAACGGGGTTCTTTTAATACAAGAGCATATATACAGGGTGTAAATTTTAAAACGGGTCATAGGGCTAAAACATAGAAAAACAGTTTTTTAGACGCCAAAAGTTTCTATATTAATTTATTGAAAAAATAATTCGTGCCTATTATTAAGAAAAAAATTACGAATTTTTTAATACAAACACATTACATTTCTGTTTCATATAAAGCCAGGAAATAAATTTAAAAATTTGTACAATTAAGAAAAAAATATCATTAGCCATGAAACTGACAGTAACAAAACATTGTCATTTTTTACTAACATGATAGGGGACAATTAAAGATTAAAGTTATTAATTTTTGAACTAGAACACAATAACAATAACAAAATAAAGTAAACAATTAAAGATGATCTGCATGCAAATAAGAAATAAGTTATAAGAAATGAGAAAAACTGTAAGCTACAAGGGAACAATTAAAACCATTTAATAATTTGTAATTTTTCTTCATGAGACAAATTATCCATGATTTCTTCTTAATAAAACGAAAATAATAATAATAATTTAACAAATAATACGTAAGAAACGTTTATTAATGAGCGTCTCAAGTCAACAGTTGTTTCGTTTTGTTTCTGTCAGTTTCACGGCTATTGATATTTTTTCTTAATTGTGCAAATTTTTAAATTTATTTTCTGGGTTTATATGAAACAGAAATGTAATGTGTCTGGTATCAAAAAATTCATAATTTTTTTCTTTATAATATGCACCAATTCTTTTTTCAATAAATTAATATAGAAACTTTTGGCGGCTAAAAAACTGTTTTCTATGTTATAGCCCTATGACCCGTTTTAAAATTTACACCCTGTATATCAGCATTACAAATAAAGGACCTAAATGGCAGTATAATGCGAGGAAACAAAGTACCAAGAAATCTCCTGGCAAAATATTAAAACGCTTAATTGATCATAGTGAAAAGAAAAATATCAGTCCAGTCAGAAAGAATTTATTTTCTAAACAAAAACAAAAGTTACATAAATCCGATAAATTGGAATATGGTATTCAGGCTATAGATATTATTACCAAAACATCATATCAATCAGAGTATAAAAGAAAACTCGAGGAACTGAAAGTAAATATGTAGTTATTAGAATTATTTTTACAAATTTTAATTTTGTTTTTATTAATATAGATTACTAATAAAGAAAAATTATCAATTGCTCAGCATACAATTAAACAGTTTGATAATCCTGAATACTTATATTACAAACAAAATAGAGTAACAGCATCTAATTTTGGTGTAATTATAAAAAGAAAAGCATATACACCATGTAATTCATTGGTGAAACAAATTTTAAAATTTCACCACGGTGAAGGAACTGAAGCCATGAAATTTGGCAAAAGACATGAAATAACAGCAATTCGGAAATTTGAGAAACAATATGGTAATATTCAAGTTAAAAAATCTGGGTTGTTCACTGTTGAACATTTATGTTATCTCGGTGCTTCTCCCGACGGTATAATTTCCAATATCATTTAATTAAAAACAAAAATAATAATTTTATGTACCATTACTGTATACAGACAATAATTGAAGTTAAATATCTTTATTCATTAGCTAAGGAAGGTATTGGAATTGAAGAAGCAGTCGATAACTTAAAATTTAAAAACAAAATATGTTTAGAAAGAAGAGGAGATGGAACTATAAAATTAAAAAAGAATCATAACTATTTTTATCAGGTGACATAAAAAATATATGTTTTGTAATAATAATTACAGGTCCAAGGACAGTTAAATATTTGTCAGATGTTGAAGTGTTTTTTTATTATCTATACAAGCGAAGATAAATAAATGCATGTGGAAGAAATAGAGAGAGATGAAAAGATTTGGAATAATTTGATGGTCCCTAAGTTGAAGAAATTTTATTTAGAATGCGTACTACCGGATATCGTTAATGGTAATCGACTGAACGGATTAAGGCGCGAGGACTCTGAGGTCATAAAAAAGCTATTGAAACCAGGAAGAAAAATACGAAATAAATGTACCTATTGTCTATCATAAATAAAATGATTAAAATGTTCAATAGTATGTACAAAATAATATATTGTTCAACAAGTACGTGAAACTGACTTTTGCTCAAGAGTGATGTAAACCACAAGAATGTAAAAAACTTAGTTTCTCGAACTTGTTGCATAATATATAATTTTATAATACCACAAGATGAAAATCTATAACAACGACAAAAGAACGAATCTGGACTTCGATCCATATCTATATTATGGGGCTAGGTACTTAAATTATTATTCCTGTACAAAACAAGGCATTTTTGCAACTGTTTTATTGTGATTTATAACTTGTAGCTGAGATTTCTCCTTGAAGCATACTATACTCCAGCTTACTTCTGTGACGTCTAGGTGGAATAGTAATTATAATATGCTATTGGTATAAAAAGAAATGGGATTTATTTAAAAGCCAAAGTATGTACAGTATCAGTGTCAATTAAAACGCGCTTGCTATACATATATTTTATTATATACCCTTTAGAAACACTACCAATCTCGTCAATGAATTGGAAGAATATCGAACATTTAGAAGAGTAGGAGGAAACTTGTTCATAGAATGAATTGAAACATAAAGAATAGGTAAGCCGCCTAGGTGGCCGAGCGTGTTGAGGCAGTATGTCTCCGGCAGCACTCGAAGCGACCTTCACCGCTCGGACCCAGAGGTCGTGGGTTCGATTCCCACCATGGGCTTGGATGTTTGTGTGTGTCCTTCAAATACGTTATATATGTGAAATATAACAATAAATTGTAAAAAATGTAATAATAAAGTATTAGGGCTACAACAAAATATTATTATTATTATTGTTATTATTATTATTATTATTATTATTATTATTAACATAAAGAATAGATATGATTAGATATTTTTTGTGTATACCAGAAATATTAAATACAATAGGTACTTATATAGCCTAATGCGAAATTGACGAGAGGTATTGTGTTGGCCACAACAGATTTTCATTATATGTGTTATATTATTATATTTATTGTGATACCTGTTTGAGTCTATTATTATTTAAAACAAATATTTCATATAAACTATGATTTACATTAAATATCGGACGTGGCTAGAGTCCCGACCGCGGACCGTGTCAAAAAAATTAAAGTCCCGAAGAAGTGTGGCGGACAAATTAAATCATGATGAGGCATACTTTAGTAACGCGGGATAGTTGTTGAACATCTTAATTAGCTTGGTATATTTCTCTGAAAATAACAACAAAAACTTATACCTAACGCACAAAACTCGGCCTTAATTTAACTTGCTCTATTTTTTCGTCATTTATTGTAATGTTAACTTCTTCGCTGTTTTTGCCTATTACCATTATCTTTGTCTTCGAGATATTTAACTTGATCTGTCGCGCTCTTAATTCTTCCATCCATATTTTTAAGTTTCTTTCGAGAACTTTTGACGTTGCTGCGCAAATCATTACATTGTCTGCAAACGCGCATTCCGAGATTTGAATTGTACAAAGTTTATAGTAGCCGATATTTAGTTTACTAGCGCTCTTCCTCGCTACTTTTATTATATCGTCCATGAATACTATGAATAATAATGGGCTAAGTACTCCCCCTTGTCTTAGGCCGTCGTTAATTGAGAATTCCTCTGATTTCAAATTATTTTTTCTAACGTAATTTCTATTATTTTCGTACAGACTTATAATTCCTGTCTTTAATTTGCCTGTATCTCCCCTTTTTTCTAAGCTTTTCCATACTAATTTTTGTAGGACCCTGTCAAAAGCCTTTTGGAGGTCAAAGAATGCCAGGTATATTGTGGATTTCTTTATATTTGTCTTTTCTATTATTTGTTTTATAGTGAATATATGGTCTTGGGTGCTTCTTCCCTTTCTAAATCCACTTTGTGCTTCTTCGAGTTGACCTTCTACAATTGTTCTTAGTCGTTTTTCTATTATACGTTCATAAATTTTTGCGACTATGCTCAAAAGAGTTATGCCTCTATAATTATCACAGACTCTGCTGTCACCCTTGTTTTTATATAATGGTACCACTATACCTATTTTCCAGTCATCCGGTATTTTGCTTTCTCTCCATACTTTCTTAAAAATTTCTACTAGCATTTCTAAACCTGTTGTTCCCATGCACTTGAGCATTTCTGATGTTATTCTGTCATGTCCAGCTGATTTTCCTCTTTTTATAGAATTTATTATTTCTTTGACCTCTTCATTTGTTATGTCATCTTCTTCGTTTTCTTCTTGTGTTTTTCTGTTGTTACTGCCGTTTGTGGAGGTGTCTTCTTGTTCTACTTTGAATAATAATTCTTGAAAATATTCTTCCCAGCGCTCCATTATTTCTTTATCATCTGATAATATTTTACTGTTTTTACCTTCCGTCACCTTTAGGTAAGGAAGGTATTGTCTTTGGTCAAAAAATTCGGTGGTGAGTTTTTAATGAAGAAGCACGTTTTCGGGTCCTTACAATACGAATTTACTATTTTTAAGATGATGTCTGTATGTATGTGTGTGTGTGTGTGTGTCCGTGTGTGTGTGTGTATGTGTGTCCGTGTGTGACAAATTTTTCTCCGACGATAACTCCAATACCATAATTCTAAAAATTATAATTCTTTCGTATTCCTCTTCTGTACATCCATATGAAGAGTTGATTAGATTTTGGTTATAATTGATCCACCGGAAGTACCCTTATTTGAAGTTTTTAACAGTTTTTCTTAAAAAAACGCAGTTAAATATTATTTTTTGACATTTTGTTATTATATTTATTAAAGAAAATACTCTTCTCTATATGGTTTGATTATTCATTTTCCTTCATATTCAATAGATGTACAGTTAAAGCATTATAAAGAAATTAATTTTCAAAAATTAGTCAGCTTTGCTTCTTTATCATGGAAACAGCTGACATAATTATTCAAAAAAATTTAATTGACAGATGTCAGTTGTAAGTGCAAAACCAAATATGGAAAAAAGTATAGGATCTAAAATTGGTATGTGGTATGTCATAGTGTTGCTCGCAAGTGACACGCAGAGAAAGGCCAAAGAGAAGATGGAAGGACATTACTTAGTGTAGTTTATGTTATAATTTTATTGGATTTATAGAACCTTTTCAAATGAACTTTTTGGTATGGAATTTGTAAAAATAGTATGTGTTCGTGTTCGATTTTACATGATATTATATAGACCTTTTGGTATGGGATTTGTACAAAATATATGGAATTGACGGAAGGTCTTGTGCTGGCCACAACAGATTTTTTCCTTTTATTTGCTTTAGTTCACATTGTTTAGGTTTTCTTAAATTTTTTAATACTTTGTAGAATAATTTTTGGTTCCCTTTGCTATCTTCCTCCATTTTTCTTCCAAACTCTTCCCATGATTGTTTTTTCGCTTCTTGTACCATCTGTTTTATTTTGATTCTTTGTAATTTGTATTCTCTGTAACTTTCATTTGTTTTGTGCTGAAGATACATTCTCCATTTCTCTTTCTTTATTTTTACCTGTTCTTTTATTTCGCTGCTCCACCATTTTGTTTGTTTCTTGTTTTTGTGTATGACTATAGTTCCACATACTTTCTTCGCTGTTGTTAGAATTATATCTTTAATTTTTTGCCATATTTGTTCTATGTCTAAACTTCTCCATCTTTCCTTTCCAGTTTTGGCTGCCTCTTCTACTAGGTCTCTACATTTTTTCTGCTACTTCGCCATTTCTCAACATATATGCTTTAATTGCTTCTTCTGATTTCTTGCATGTCACCTTGTCATATTTGTTTGTGTGTATTTCTTCTCCGAGTTTTATTTTTGCCTGTAGTAAATAGTGGTCACTATTTATTTCTGGACCTCTCTTTACTCTCACATTCATCACTTCTTTTCTATATTCTTTATTTATTACCACGTAATCTATAACTGACCTTTCATTTCTGCTTTTGACTTCTCTGGTATACATGTGGATATCTTTATGCTTGTAAAATGAGTTTGTCACTATTAAGTTATTTTGTATGCAAAAATTTATTAGTCTTTTACCATTATTATTTCCGTGTTCTTCTCCGTACGGGCCAATTACATCTATTTTGTCATTGTTTCTTCTTTCCACGCATCCGTTGAAATCGCCAATAATTATTAATCTGTCTTTAACGTTCTCAACAAGATCATTTAAATCTTCCCAGAATTTGTCTTTTTCTTCCGTTTTGTCATTTTCATTTGGTCCGTAAACTACTATGACTGTTGTGTTTTGTATCCGTTCTCATTGAATTTCTATTTTTAGTAATCTTGCTGATATGAACTCCCAACTTTTTAATTTCTGTAGATATTCCTTTCTTACTATTACTCCTACTCCTTCTTTAGCTCTTATTTCCTGTTTTACTCCGCTAAATAGTAGTACATGACCATTTCCCACTTCCATTATTTCATTTCCTTTTTTCTTCGTTTCACAAATTGCGAGTAAGTCTAACTTTACTTTTTCAAATTCTTCCATAAGCTCTAATTCTTTTCCATTTAAGCTTTGAATATTCCAAGTGCCTATTTTCCCATTGTATTTGCTTGATATTCTTGTGTATGTTGATATGTTTGTTTACCTTCTTTTTATTCGAATATTTCGTTTCCTTGTGTTCTCTTGGTTCGGTTTTCATAGCAGTTGTTACCTTGGGTCTGTCCTGGCTTGTAGTTAGTTTTTTGTATTTTTAGAGTTTGTTAGTTTGCCCTGTTCCATGTTCCATCTCATTTCATTGCCGTTTATGATTAATTTTTTATAGCCTATCTTTGTTTGATTACCCTTATTTGTTTCTTCTCTTGCTATGGCTCTAATTTTTCCTTGAATTTCTCTTTCATTTTGTGTCCGAATAAATATAGATGGAAGGGTTTTTTCCTTTTAATTTGCTTTTGTTTTTTAAGATATTAATTTTGTCAGATAGAGTTTCAGTTTCAATTATGTATTTATTTGTATTAATTTAAGTTGCGTTGCTTATTTTTGTTTCTACTTGTAAATCGTCTTTTATGAACTTTTCAATACATTTTTTAAGTTCAGTGTCGTTATTTGCGTTTATTTCTAAGCCAATTATTATTACATTTTTCTTTTTCTTATCTTTTTCTAAATATTCAACTTTATCCTTGAGGTACTTTAATTCTTTTCTCATGATTTCATTTTCTTGTTTTATTTCTTTCAGTTGTTCATGATTTTGTTTTTGTTCTCTGCTGATGTTTTTAATTTCTTGCATCATTTCTTCATTATTATTCATAAGCTTTTGCATCATATTGATTAACATGTTCTGTTGGTCTTCAATGTTTAAGTTTTTTTCTTTTCTTTCTTCGGTGTTTCTAGTTGTTCTTTCTGGAGTTCTTAACATCCTTTTGCTCTTACTAAATATATCTATACCTGCCATATCTGGATTTCTCTTTCTTTTGCCCTCATCGTTGGAATAGTCTTCATTATCAGTACTCATTTTACAAACGTGTAGTCTTTTTTGTGTAACGCGTCGCGGTACAAGCTACTGCCCGGATCAATTCCTCGGAGGCTTAGCTCGTCTCGAAGAGAATATAAAATATCTAAATAACCCCTACCTAAATGCTACGCCACTGATAATTTTGTATTGCGAGCGTTGAGTTTATCTACAAGTTTAGACCTCGCTAGCAGACTTGAATGTTGACCTTGTCTCGTATCTTTTGATGTTTTATATTTTAAACAATGTTTTTTGACTTACCGTTTCAAATATTCTTTTAATTTTAATAAAATTTAGTACACACCACTTGTATTTATCACTATCTGCGATTTGCACTTAATCTACGCAATAATTCCCGCTGTTTCGAGTTAATTTATTGGCGCAAATAAAGTACGTGTCACACCGCTCACACTCACAACTCTCCTCGCTATTTTTTGTATTGTAAATATATACCATCTCGAGAAAGTGTCTATTCGATGCATGAGATTCTGTTGCTAATACTTTCACATCCTCATAAGCCGTAGTATGTTTAAATTTATTAAGATGTTGGCTTAGAGCCGTCGATTGTGGTTTTCGTCTTGTATCACTTTTATGGGCGGTGATTCGGTCTTTTAATAATCTGCTGTTCTGTCCGATGTACAGTTCATTACAATTGCTGCATTGTATACTATAGATTACATTTGATTGTTTTAAAATTGGTACAGGATCTTTTAGTTTTGTAAATAATTTCTTAGTTGTAGTGCAGTCCGATAGGATTTTTTTGTAGTTGCGGTGTTACTTCTGGTATATATGGAAGTGATGCATATTTGACTTGCTGGTTATTATTTTGTTCATTGTTGCATGGTTGTGAGTCATTTTGATGAGGGGTGTTAAATATTAATTTGTTAAAAAAAAAAAATGGGGTAACCATTTTCAAGTAACATATCTCTTAATTTAATTAAATTTTTCTGGTGAAATGTTTCATGTGACAATTTGAGAATTATTGACTTTAAGGCTAAGATGACGTTTATTTTTAGACGTTTTGGTTGTACTGATTTATAATGAATATAGCGCCCTGATGCAATCTGTTTTGTATACCAGTCTGTTTTAAGTATCCCATCGCATTCTCTAATGACTGTGGTGTCTAGGAATAATATCCTGTTGTTCGTCTCGCATTGAGTGGTGAATTGGAGTTGTGGGTTGAAATTGTTGAACGTTTCTAAAATTGTATCTTGTTTATCCGCTGGTATGCAGCATATTATGTCATCAACGAATTTTTTAAGGAAATCTATTTGGAAATTTAGTTTTGGCACGCTCTGTTTTATTAAATAATCCATAGTGTATTGTGCAACTATTGGAGACACAATATACATATATATATATATATATATATATATATATATATATATATATATATATATATGCGCAAAACTTGTCAGGAATAACCCATGTACTAAAATCTGGAGGTACTACGGCTAAACATTTTGAAACTCAATAAAAGGGGCAGTTAATTTTTTCAAATCTTCACAATCATTTTGTGTTGAAGTTTACATTATCATTTTGCTTAAATGGGAATACAAAGGCAGACTAAATATGATATAAAAAAAGAGTTGACAGCGGAAAATCATTAGAAAAAGCCAAATATAGTTGAAGAAAAGCTAGGAAAAAAGAAGCTTTAGACGGAATCTACGAGCCCAACCTCAAATGTATTCGTACCACCTGTAAAATGTGCTATGAACTAATATAAAAAATCTGATGTGGCCAACACAAAACCTCCCGCTATTTAATTATTATTAATTTAAATACATACCTACGTCTTTACTAACGCTGAAAACTGTTCCATTGCATAAAACTATTGCTTTATTTACCATTTTCTTTTTAAAATGTCACTATTATTAATTTGAAGTAATTAGTGTTTTGACAGTGACATTTACTGTCAATTACATTCATTTGAACTATGAACTGTGTAACAAAGGAATTGTGTTTATCTTAGGCTTTGGGACTTATAAAATAAATGATTTTTAAATTTATCTGTAAAATATATAGAAAAAGTATTAATGTATTCCTGTAGAAAATTCAATAATCGTTATTTTTATAATGACATGGCATTTAATGGTATTTCTTGAAGAAAAACCATTATGAGCTTCAGATAAAGTGTCATTTCCGGTTATCCGATTTAAACCAAAATCTAATGGCTTCTTTTCATATTAGAATAGGGTAGAAATACAAGGCTTCAGAATTTTCTGAATGATAGTATTTGAGTTAGAGCGAAGACAATATCCATACACATACACACACATACACACACACACACACACACACACACACACACACACACACACACACATACAGACATCATCGTGAATATGTTAAATATATTATTCTTTGTTTAATTGTCCATTATAACAATCATTTACGCGCGGTTAAATAATTACCTCCGCCAAATGTTTTCGTGCCTACATTGAAATTCTAATAATTCATTTAATTTGAAATTAAAAGCGAGGTGCATTGCCTTTTGCCTCAAATACTGTTCTCATGCTTGTATGCATTGTATTTAATTATTCTTGACTCTGTTAAGTGGGTACAGATTACCAAAAAATTTAGAAGGAATGTACTTTTAAACATGTCTTTAGTTCGAGGACAAAGTTTTCGTAATATTTTAAAAAATTTTATAGCTCATAGATTTTCTATTGGACTAAGATTAGGAATACTAGGTCACACTAATACCCGTATATTATTATCTCGCAACCATTGTTTAATGCTTCGTGCCGTGTGACAACTAGCCCCATCTTTTTGGAATAAAAAGTCATTAGTTTCGAGCAACAACCCACTGAATGGCAATAGCATGTTTTCTAGTATGTCTTGATATTTTCTGGCATTTGCAATTTCTTCTACAAAATACATTTTTTTTTACCCTCCTTGGCTGAATATGAAACCCCATATTATCAGTTCTTAGGTAAATTTTACGGTTTAGGGCAATCTAAATAAAACGCTCCATTTTTATTCATTCATTTTCTTTCATCACTAAAAATTATTCTGTTCCATAGATTTTAGGTCCAGTTAATAATTCGTAGGTATATTTCAGTTTTTGGTTTTACATAATAAATTTGAATTAATTGGATATAATTAATATTTAGTTTATATTACTTTATAATATCCGTAGCCCAATTATTTTAATCTGCAACGGTTTATTGTTAAAGATTTATGTTTTCCAATATCATTTTCTCACTCGTTCTTTATCATACCTGTTGTTTCACGGCTATTCTGTATCACTATTCGTCTCGAAAAAAAATTTTTCCGGGTAATCATTATTATATTTCGCGCAAGATTTAAATTTTCTTCTGTATTATACTTTTAATATTATGCATTATACAGTACTCTTGGGCAAATAATAATTAGTCGCCATATATTCGTAAGATATACCACCACTGTAGGTATCAGTAATACATTTTTTAAATTTACACTAACTGTTTTTCCACGAACCATAATGTAAATATTTTTCAGCAATATTATTTCAAAACAGAACGTAGCACAAGTACAATATATGCATTTGTGTATTGAAAGCATTTTTTACCTGTACTATTAAATTAGCTTCATTTTAATGGACAAATTATTTGTCAAGGTACCAAAAACATTTGGCTTAGACTGATAGTTATTTACACGCGCGTAAATTATTGTTATATTGGATAATTAAATAAAAAATAATGTATATACGTTCACCATATTCTAACAAAACGTAATGTTTAAATTTATGCAAATATAACTACAACTAAAGTACGTAAATGATTTTTTATATTTATTCTTAGTATATTTTTGCGGGTGGTATGCATACATTTGGGGTAGAACTCGTAATGGAAAAGATAGACAATCTTTAAGAAAATTTGACAGAATTCAAATACAATAATAAGAAACAGAAAATCTCTACAAAATATAACAAAATTCAATTGTTAATAAATCAGAAAAACTTGATGCTTGAACTGAATCTGAACCTTGCATTGGAATATTTTTTTTAAACATAAATGTAAAAACATTACGGTTCCACTAGTATCAGATAAAAGTTAATGTCTTTTGAATTTCCTCTTCCAGCCAAGGCAGATTGATTGAACTACGCTTTTTTTGTTGAAATTCCATCTTTAGGACTACAAAAGCTAAATCTGATTGGTAATTTGTGTCAAATCCTTGTGCATTTGCGCCAATCTTATCGTTACGTGCATCGTATGCGCTATAATAATTTCCAGCGCCTACATAGTACAATTCTATGGGACACTTTTCTCCGAAGCTATCCGTAAAACAGTGTGCAGCTGAAAGAAAAACACTTAGAATAGATATTCGATTAATTCTATGCAGTTAAGGCGAGTTTACACGAGCATGGATTTATTGGCGCCAATGGACATTGGTGAGCCAGTTGACAAAACATTGCACGTGTAAACGTGTTATGGCGCGCCAGAGTTTCAATGCATGCATAGGTTTTAAAAGTCGGTTCAGTTCCAACATTTTCATGCACCAGTACACATGTGCATGCAAGTAAAATTAAAAATTTCACGTGTAAACTTAATCTTTCGTGACAGTTGCATATTCAAAATACTTTTTTTTTGAAAAACGACGTGTATTTTGTGAAAAAAATTAGCAAGAAGTGGAGTTCCGACGTCACAATTAAGTTTTTAGTAGAGTACGAGGACAATCCTTGTCTTTGGGATGTCTTCTAATGATCACAAGAATAGGGAGTTGCGGGAGGAGGCAAATTTAAACATTTCAAAAGTTATGAATATAAAAGGTTTTGATTGTGCTCCAGTAAAAGCCAAAATTCGTTCAATTAGGACTGCATACTTATTAGACCGTACAAAAATTACTAATAGCAAGAAGTCTGGGAAAGGAACGGATGAAATATATAAGCCTAAAGTAGCTTAGTTTCCCACAGCGGATAGAATACTACACGAAGTTGTTCAAAGTAGAGAATCACAAGCTACAATAATAGTCACAGTAAGTATTTCATTGTTATATGTATAAGTATTACATCTTCTAACAATCATCATAATTTCCATTGTTTGCGCGTATCATTTTCATTTGCCACGGCACAGCACCTTGACTTGCAAACCAGTCAGCTAAATTATTTCGAGCGTCAGTTGCCTTTTTGGAATAATTGTTTGTACCCATAATATCTTTTGTTCAAGAACCATCAATGATATTTCCGGTTTCAATATCTTCTATGTCTACACTTCCGTGGTAAATATAACTTTTAGATATCATTCGTAACCAGTTATGTAAGGAACAAATAGCTTTTACAATTTTATCTGCTTTATCTAGGCATAGAGCTATTGGGCTCTAACATACTCGAAATCTGGAAACTAGTATGCCGAATGCGTTTTCGACTATTCTTCTTGCATGTGATAATCTGTAGTTGAATTTTTTTTCCTTAAGTGTGAGAGCTCCATGATGCGAATAAGGTTTCAACAAAAGGAACAGCATCGGCTGCTACGAAAACTGTATTAGCTGGTAGGTTTAGTATGTTATCCTCAATTGTTTCTAGAAAATATGCGTCCATCAGATGCCCTTCCATTTGCACCAAGAACTATATATGTAAAACAGTATTGATCATCTACTACGGCCAATAGCACAATGCTGAAAGATCCCTTGTATTTAAAAAAAAAATTGATTCAGAATAAGTGGGGCATCTTAATACAATATGCTTGCCATCAATGGCTCCACCGCAATCTGGAAAGTTCCATCGTATTGAAAAGCCCTTTATGATTTTTCCCCATTCTTCACGTGTGTTTGGTACATGTAATATTAAAAAATCTTCTTCATAAATTATGAACTACCTGTGTTTCAGCATAGAATGTATATTTGCAAAATTTCTTCATTATATTTATGTACTCATATTTTTAGAAAAATACATTCATAATTTTATTGATCTATAGGTGTATTTTTCTAAAAACGGATACGGAGTATCACTTACAAGTTTTCGTAAATATTCATTTTTTTTACAGCAAAATGAAAATACACAAGAAGAAACACAGTTGCAATGTTTAGATGAGGAATCATCGACTCTTCCTGCTAGGCCTGCAGGAACCGAACCAAAATATCGCCACCTTCAAGAATTAAAAGATCTTATCGACAAAGATCTCCACTCCTTTTACGACAGCTTAACATTCAAACCAGATACGAGTAAAAAGTAAATATCTATTTTTTTAAGAAATTATCAAAAATAACTGTATTTTTATTTTTATGATAAATAAAATAAATTTAATTTTCATATGAAACCAGAGCTTTTATTTAATTTTATTAAAAATTAGAAGTTAAAATAAGTAGCAGATAAATATCCTATGTGAAATTTGAAATATAAAAATATCTCCTAAGTGTTAATAAAATAGAAAATGTTTAATTACTCGCAAAAATTAAAATTTAGAATTACTAAATATTTCATTGAGATTGAATTTTAATAGGAAACAAATATTTGATAAATATTGAATCACTAACTATTCTACTAATTAATGAAACACTTTTTTGGAAATGTTACAGAACCAACGACGATATATTTTGACATTTCTTAAATATTGCCAACTGTACATTTGTACTTTGTATTGATATCTAATTTCTCCATGAATAATATTATAATGGTATCGAGGATAGTTATTTTAAATAGCAGTAAACATATATAATTCATTATTTGTCCCTAAATTAAGTAAATGCAATAAATATTTAAATAAATTAAAAATTTTTTTCGGCTCAACTTGAATTAAGTTGGTACCTATTCTTATAAAACTAGCTATTTGTTTATTTGAAGAAGTTAGGTAATAGGATATACATATAATCCGTGTATCTAGTGTCCATTCAAAATTTTATCATGACGTAAGTAGCAATTATTATACTTTTAATGTTAATATAATTATTATTAAATACAAATTGTTTGTAACGTTTCTTTTTTAGTTCTAAGCACACTCAGGCAGTATCTAAACAAAAGAAACGAAAAAGAACAAAAAATACTGCCAATGACCAGTACGAAATGTACTTGATATTATTGGAAGAAGATTATTGTATTAGAAGTGGAACAGTAAATCCGTCACTGGGAGAAAATTACTACTTAAATACGTGGACAATTCGGTCAATAATTTTAATATATTAATAATAATATAATAAATATTTATTGACAGCATGCCAAAGGAGAGGTTCAGCCAAAGGCTATTCTTCCACCTAATCCATACAAAAAAATAATTATCAATGACATTTAACAATAAAAGTCAACGGACAAGAATACATTACAACTAGTTACATATTATGTTAAAGAAAGGTAATTAAAAAAAGGAACAGAGGTCGAGCAAATTATCTTAGAGATGTAAGCTTACAACTTTTAAATATACAAGTTATACAAGTTTTTAACATGGTACTTAAAAGAACTATACGTAAGATACTTTAGTTTCTCGGGCAAACTGTTATACAGAGAATTTATTTTAAAATGCAACATTATGGTTGTTGTTCCATGGTTACTCACTATTGTCAAAAAATGACAGCAATGTAATATTTGTCCATTTTAAAATGCAACATTATAAATAGTATTGCAGCACAGGAGATACCTCCAGAACGCAACTGGTGTCAATTTTCTTATTACGACCGACTAAAACATTGCCTCAGTGTAAATGGGGGGTATTTTTTTTTAACATTTATTACTTGAAAGTTTTGAATTTTTGTAAGCTAAAGTTTGTCAAGATGTGCAACATTCATGTTTTGTTTTTTTGTTAATCGTATGTAAGCTAATTTATTGGATATTAATTTTGAGAATACAAAACTACAAATTTCATATGTTGCATTTTAAAATGGACAAATATTACATTGCTGTCATTTTTTGACAATAATGAGTAACCATGGAAGTGACTGACCATATGTTGCATGTTAAAATAAATTCCCTGTATAAAGACGGTGCTTTATACTTTGATTTTCTATAAGATGACACTATGAACAAATCTTTAATTGGTAGCGTATAGTAATATTTTTTTAGGAACTAATTTATTTGTTAGGTAATGTGGGGTACCAGTTAATTTCACTTTATGAACGAGACAGAGATAAGTAGATTTCACACAATCGTCTATCGTATTCATTCTAGCATGTATTCTGTATTGAGAAATACGATCATACTTACATACACCATAAACAAAGCGAAAGCATGAATTCTGGAGGAGAGTAATTCTATTTTTTTCCGTCTGTGATAGATTAGGAATATAGACGCATGAGCAATAATCTAAAATCGGCAAGATTAACAAGACGTATTTTAACATCGATGCCATCTAACACTATGTCCGGCATAGTAAAGTTATAATTGCCGATTATAAGAAGGGACGATTTATTGGCGTTTATTCTTAAACTGTTTTTATCAACCCATAACACTAATTTTTCCAGTTCTTTATTAACTATATTGATTTGATCATCTGATTTACATGGATCAATTGTTGATATGAGATGAGTGTCGTCAGCGTAGGAATGGACATTGAAAAAATTGAAGATAAATGGTATATCTGCCACATAAATTAAGAAAAATAACGGCCCTAATATAGACCCTTGAGGTACACCGCACTGTAGAGGAAATAATTTTGAACTAATTGTATCTAAATTTGAAGACATGCACACCTGAAACGTTCTGTTACATAAATAATTTTGACACCATCTCACTGCGCAGAGCTGGGCAGTAACTAGTTACTTTAGGAACTTAGTTACTAACTAGTTACTTTTACGTAACTTGTAACGTAACTTAGTTACTTTTTAAAATATGGTAACTGTAACTGTAACTTAACTTGCTGAGGAAAAGTAGTTGGTAACTTCACGGTTTTTAGTTACTAGTTACTTGAGTAACTTAAGTTACTTAAAGTAACTCAGAAATTAGAATGTAACTTAAGTTAGTCAAAGGATCTTAAAAAGTGGAATGTAACTTAGTCATAAAAAGTAACGGGGGGGGGGGGGGACTAAAATTTCTAAGAAATATTTTGTTGAGGCTGATGCCTTTTTTAGAAACACTAACTAAAACTGTTTTGTTTTAAATAAATGTATGTAATAATTAAATTCAATATTATTGTTGATTGATTTCAAGCCATAATAGATAATAAAATAATTACATTCATAAATAATAGAGTTTTTGTACGGTAAACAGAAAAACTAAAAATAACATTATTTTAACTTTTAATTCTAGAATTAAAAAGTCACTAAATATTAAATTTAACTTATAAAATATATTGTCCAGAGTGGGAGTGTTGAGAGCAGCATCGCGCATACCCTCCGTAATGTGTAACTTATTTCAATACATAACTAAATTCAATATTATTGTTGATTGATTTCAAGCTATAATAGATAATAAAATAAGTAATTATATTCATTAATAATAGGGTTTTTATACGGTAAACAGAAAAACTAAAAATAACACATTATTTTTACTTTTAATTCTAGAATTAAAAAGTCACTAAATGTTAAATTTGACTTATAAAATATATTATTTTCAAATGTTTTCCTCGCTTACAAATGATACGTTTTAATAAATTATAATTGCCACTAAATCATCAAAATTATTCCAATTTTCAGGTTATACAGAAAATAGCGTATTTTGTTCGTTGTTCCAAGGGTTGCAAGACTTGAATTCGTCTCATTTTTGCAAATTCCCTTCTCACAAGATAAAATGTCACTTTTAATTTTTATATTATCCGCAGCGGGCCCTAGGCCGTGGCCTCGTGGGCCTAGGCGGTAATAAGGCCCTGTAGGTCCGTTAACATTAACAATAATAATCTGATTGTGTGTTGCCAAGCAATAACGTTAAAATTTAGGTTAACGTAGTTAGTGGAAAAACTCCCTGATATGTATACTACACAATAACTAAGTCAACAGTCTAAGTCTACACTTCAGGCCATTAAAAGTAGTTAGAAAGTAACTCAAAGTAACTAAGTTACTTTTAATGAGTAACTAGTAAATAACTTAGTTCTTTCACCAAAGTAACTGGAACTTACGTAACTTAGTTACTTTTTTTTGGAGGTAACTGTAACTGTAACTAGTTACATTTTAAAAGTAACTTGCCCAGCTCTGTCACTGCGTCATCTGAGAATCTATAATATTTAAGTTTAGAAAGAAATATGTTATGGTTCACCATGTCGAACGCTTTGGAGAAATCGATTTGAATTAATAAGGAGATCTTGTATTCGTCATGGTTTTTCAGTAATGTGTCTAGTATATTTAAAAGGCAGGTATTAGTGCTATGTCCCGTCCTGAAACCAGACTGATTTTCCGGCAATATATCATACTCCTTACAGTATTCTACAATTTGAATATAGCATACTCTCTCGAGAACCTTAGACAACACAGGAAGAATGCTTATAAGGCGTATGTCGTCAAAAGTAGAACAATCTTTCTGCTTCGCTAATGGCTTTACAATTGCGGCTTTCCATATATCAGGCACCTCACATTCCAGAATGCAAGTGTTTACTATGTGTGTGATGTAATCTTTGATTATGAGTAATATAATTAGGATCATTTTCAGAGATATGTTGTCAGATCCTACAGCGTTAGATTTTAGTTTTTGTAAAATATTTACCACTGTCTCACTGTCCGTACACTTAAAATTAAATGGTTGTCTAGGTTCTTGTAAAGATGTATTAATCAAAGAATAATCTATCGAATTGAGATTTGTGATGGTGCTACTGACTATCTAATAAATGTTGACCATAAGTATCAGGTTGACAAAGCGATTCTGGAATATTCTTTGCGGTATCGTTTTTAACACCCAATTGTTTAATATTGTTCCATAGTTTATTAGGATCTCCGACATTTTTATTAATTTCAAATTGTAAAAATGCTTGCTTTTCTCTACGAATTGCAGCCGTGGTTAAATTACGCAGTTGTTTGTAGTAATCTAATTTAGCTTCGGTTTTTTTTTTTTTTTTATATTCTAAAAAAGCTTTATCACGTTTTTTTGCATTATTTTAATTACTGGAGTTATCCATGGACTAAATTTTTTCGAGGTTTTAGTGGTTCTAATAGGAACATGCTTATTGAATAGTGCAACAATATTCTCATTTAGGAATTTTATTTTGCTGTTTACATTTTGAAGTGTTAAAATATGATTCCAATTAACATCTTCGCAGTCAACAAAGAATTTTCCAGAATCAAAATTCCTAAAATCTCTATACCTATAGGACTTAGATTGTGTAACACATTTTGGAAAATTTAAATAACAGTAGGTATCAAAATGATCCGTAAAATCTGAACAGTCGAAACATCGGCATATGAACATTTATTTGAGATTGCAATAATATCAAGCAATGTTTTGGAAGCCGGGCGAGTGTAACTTTTTATCAATTAATGCATATTATAAGCCTTTAACAGATAGATTTAAAACATACATACAGCAAGCATGATTCGATAATAAGTCCACATTAATATCTCCTACACAAATTATACCATCAGCCTGGGTAGAAAATTCAGCAAAAATTTAATCCAAAATATGAAGCTCTTTATACAATGCTCTATGAGGATTGTAGATAACGTCAAAAAATATTTTACAATTATTAATAGTAATTTGGATCCAAAGATGCTCAATACTGTTACTCACAACGAACGACGTACTTAAAGTTTTAAACTTAATACAATTACGGACAAAGAACGCGACACGTCCTCCACGTTTATCAGTTCTATGTAAACTAATTAACTCGTAATTGTCTATTTGAAATATATGTGATGGGGACGTGTCACTGATCCATATTTCAGTAACTGCAAGTATATCAAATTTATAATCTAATAAAACATCTCTAAATTGATCAAAACATGAATTTAAGGATATGACCGCATGTAAACGGAATAGAATTGATGGCAACGACCGATGAATCAGAGACAGGTGATTTTAACATATAGTAACAAAAATTTACAAAAGTAGACAGGTAAACAAAAATAAACTAAATGACATAGTTCGTCCTCACAAGGTGCGTTGTGGCTTAGTTGATGAGAAATAATAAATGTAAGTGAAATATAACATAAAAATTTAATCCTCAAGATCTTTCATACTGTTTATATAGAGCTTCGTACCCCTTCCGTTCTTTTTAACACTCACACACACACGTCCGTCAAATGTTCACACATTTTTAAAATGGTACTTATCTGAGGCTGCCTTCAGGAGTGCCAGCCTGGCCTTGGTTAGATCTTCACGGAGGGTGTGTCCTGGAGGTCTATTCTAATTCACTTATCAAGTCGCTAACTGTGTGGTGTCGCTATCCCCACTACTGCTAGCCGTACTGTAGAGGGAGTCATCGAGTGAAGCGACTGTCGCTAGACTTATCAAGACGTAGAAATGTATAGTCCATAATTTAAAATGTGTTTCATAATTATTGTTTCATTTGTTTACAAACAAAACACTAACATGAACAAACTTCAAAGTTAGCGAGAATAAAACAGTTTAGCGACACCTACTTAGGTCTAAATAAGTCTAGCTACAGTCGTTTCACTCGGTGACCCCCTCTACAGTACGGCTAGCGGGATAGCGACACCACACAGTTAGCGACTTGATAAGTGAATTAGAATAGCCCCCTGATCCCTTTAGTTTTCTTTTTGCCTGGAATACCATACTACGGGTGCGATAACTCACAAACTTCACTATTATGGGACGATCTTTTTTTATCTTTATTCTCATTTTTTGGTTTACCTACACGATGACAGCGATCAATATCTTCTTTGGCGATGGACACATTCAATTTGTTGCTGACAAAATCGACTTCCATGTTGTCGCACTTCTCGTTTTCACTTTCAGGTAAACCAAAAATTCTAAGATTGTTATGACGCGTGTACTGTTCTAGATCATCCACGCACTTTTCGTAGGATCCACACGAAATTTTTAAGACACTATTCTCTTCTTTAAGTTCACTCACTTCATTTGCGAGCACTTTTATTTTATCCTGGAACACTTTTTGCAGTGCAGCTGTTACTTCTTTGACAATTACCTCTATAAACTCTTTACTAGAGGTTAATCGGGTCACAGAGGATGTTATCATTTGGGTAATTGTAGATATGGAAGTTCATATTTCAAATGACCAAGATAATACTACATATAAAAGAATGAAGAATGATTCATTTATTCATGAAAGAAACTCATTAGTTCAACCTGAAGTTCGATCACTAGTTGATACATAGTTAAAATCACAGGAAGCACCTGTAGAAATAGGTCAAAAGATTGATAAAAATATGATGCTTCAGAAAAACTAACATACAATGCTCAACGTAAAAATTCGGCTAGAACTAAACCATTAACATTTTTAACAGAATTCTAGAGAACTAATTGAAACATTTAAAAAATATGGTGATGAGTTTATAAAAGTACAATCAGAAAAAATGAAGTAAATGCTTTGCGCCTAAAATTTAAAATACCAATTTGAAAATCCTTTATTTTCTTTTAATGCAAACTTTTAAGATATGTTTCCGAAATAATTATTCATAATTAATTTATTTTATGAAATAAGTATAAATATATTTTTGTTGTAAGTAAATAATTAATTTTATTGAAATATACGAGTACATATTGTTTACGCTAAATTATTTGACATATAATTGTTCCTTGTTTCTCTTCCCAGTTGAAGGACGTCATTGGTGAAAAAATTTTATAAAAAGACAGTTTATGAAATATTAATATTGAAAATTGATTTATATAACAAAGAGTTTACCTATGTTTCCAATATTTTCATTCTCCCTATACTCAACTTATTCTTCAGGTAACTGTAGTCCAGCGTCCACAGCTGAATTGTGAAGAACACAACACGTATAAATAATCTTCGCAGCTTCAACTGGATGGTACAGTAAAACTCTATGCCTTGATAAGCAACGAAACCAATCCTTTAAAATTCCATTTGTCCTCTCAATGCCGTTTCGAACAGAGCTTAATTGTTGATTAAATCGAGTCTCTATAGTACCCTCTTGAACTACTGTAAAAGAAGTAAACAGCCATGGTTCTAAGGGGTATCCACTATCCCCTGCAACACATGAAGTAGAATTACATGAATATTTAAAATTATCGTCAATAATTACCAATTAGGTGTGATAACTTGTCCCCATTTTCATATTCATTTGTAGATAATTTTTTATATTTGCCAAATCGCTGAATCGTGTACAGAACCAGGATATCTAGCCGTACATCCTATTATTTTAGTGTGAGAATTTAATATCTGAAATGTAAGTATATTATTTATTATTTGTTATTTGTTATTTATTATTTATTATTTATTATTTATTATTTATTATTTATTATTTATTATTTATTATTTATTATTTATTATTTATTATTTATTATTTATTATTTATTATTTATTATTTATTATTTATTATTTATTATTTATTATTTATTATTTATTATTTATTATTTATTATTTATTATTTATTATTTATTATTTATTATTTATTATTTATTATTTATTATTTATTATTTATTATTTATTATTTATTATTTATTATTTATTATTTATTATTTATTATTTATTATTTATTATTTATTATTTATTATTTATTATTTATTATTTATTATTTATTATTTATTATTTATTATTTATTATTTATTATTTATTATTTATTATTTATTATTTATTATTTATTATTTATTATTTATTATTTATTATTTATTATTTATTATTTATTATTTATTATTTATTATTTATTATTTATTATTTATTATTTATTATTTATTATTTATTATTTATTATTTGTTATTTGTTATTTGTTATTTATTATTTATTATTTATTATTTGTTATTTGTTATTAGTTATTTATTATTTATTATTTATTATTTATTATTTATTATTTATTATTTATTATTTATTATTTATTATTTATTATTTATTATTTATTATTTATTATTTATTATTTATTATTTATTATTTATTATTTATTATTTATTATTTATTATTTATTATTTATTATTTATTATTTATTATTTATTTATTATTATTATTATTATTATTATTATTAAAGAATTTTAAAAGATACATGTTAAAATAAAAATACTTTTAATTTATATATACAGGTGGATGTTGCATATCTTGGTAGAGTTAATATGTGGACGTGCTTGCCGTCAATTACGCCTATTACACCTCATGCTGCCCATTTTTCATAGAAACTAATTATAATTATCAATATTAATCCTATACGTTCAAAAATTAGTATTTCTCATACTTACCCTCTTTTAATAGATTTTTTAATCCTCGTTCAGTCGGAAATTTTATGTACCTTGGAAATATATATGTAGTAATAATGGTACAAATTTCATTTATAATTCAGCACACCGAAGATTGACTTAATGAAACCCAACAGTTGCATCCTACTGGATTTTGGGATGAACCAGTAGCTAAGAAATTCAATGTTGTTAGTACCTAAAATTTATAATTTTCTACACATATTTCAATAATGAAGATAAATACATTATTTGTAACTCCATATACCTTAAGATGCAAAGGTATACTTCCTCGTCTATTGGTAAATAATTCTATTTCTGCAATTAAATTCCTAACAATATGTTTATTCAACCGAAACATTTGGTTGAATTGTAAGTCGGGTAACTCAAAAGCATTTAGAGTGTCTCGCAAATTTCGTCTAATTTATCTAACAAAATTCCTTAAAACAAATATTTATATTGTACAACTTTTGTAGGTTAACGCATTTGATAAAATTATTAATTATCTACCATGATCTTCTTCTAAGAGTACCCCAATAAATAAAATTCTGATCTGATTATTCATCTGCAAACACAAAAATAATAGATTGTTTCACTATTTACCTCATCAAATTTAAACCTTCAGAACTTATAGGGAAAATCTGTCACTGTAAATATTTTACAAATCGTAAGTTCGTTACGAAAAACCGTACGCTGCGAGTTATGCATAGAATTGCATTCTAACTGTAACGATTTACAAGTCTTACAGATTTCCTTACAGGCCTTACAGATATGCACAGAATTGCAGCATTAATTTGTGATAAGAAAAGAAGCAGATTAGATCCTGAACGTGTTGCTTGTTTTCTTAAATAAAAACCTGCATTAGATCAGATGTATTTACATTTTACATTATTTTATATCTCATTTATCATTTATTTTCATATTTTAATTTAATATTTAATTCATTTACTGTAGTTACAAGAATAAAAATACAGAACACCCATAGAACTGCAAAAAAATATTTGAAGAAATAAAGTTTGTTTTGTACTTTTATAATGTAAGGTAGAAAGACTCGGTATGAAGTAATTATATTAGCTTATTAATTATAAAATTATAATTTATTTCTAATTAATAAAAATGTATTCGAGATTTTAGAATATTCGACATCCAGTTAATATTCGAATACGATATTCGAATTTGCAAAAAACGATATTCGCCCATCTCTAGAACATACTTTCGCTTACAAATGAATCCCATTTCTGTTTATACCAACTTTAGATGTTGACGGAGTCTTTTCCTTGTTACAAAAATAGCATATTATAATTACAATTACATCCAGACTTGTCCAAGTACGAATTTTAGGTTTTCGGCATTCAAGAACAGTGTCAATTTAACACATAAAAATTTTGAAGCATTGACTGCATCCAAACTAAAATTAGTTAAAATGGAGTAACAATATTTAATTCAATATAATGATCACAAAGAAATAATACACAAGAAAATGTTAGAAAAGTTAGAAAGAGGAATGTCACAGAAAGAAGAGGAACACCAAATAAAATTGAAAATTTTACAGTTGCAACTCAAACAAAATATTTGACCTTTGCAATTGAAACTCTTTACTTATCATTATAAGAAAAATGTCCTCGTCCAAATGTTAAATTGAAGAATAATTTATTGTGGCCACTTGCACAAGCGTTAGTAAATTTTTAATTTTTGGTTAATTAAAAGATGTCGAATAAAAATAAAAAAATATATATATATAAAATATATCGTCATCATTACCGATGTCTACATGTGTTGTAGATACTGGCACACCCAGAAATGGGTAATATGCCGTGATGATATATTTATTTATTTATTTATTTATAAAAATTAAGGGTCAAATGAATTTAAACATTGCTTTCACAAAAGTGATTCAATGTTTTTTATTTACGTAGAAGTTAATATTTAACATCTGTGCAAGGAGCCATTAATGAGTTACAATAAAAAATAACATTTTCATATTGTATTGTTTTTGTTTAAGCTTCAGTAAAATGAACATTATATTATGTTAATACTACCGATCTTCACATTATTTTATTAAGTTAAAGTTATAGAAATACGTTTTTTTTTTTAATGATATTATTTGTAAAACATAAAATTAGTTTGATATTATAAATTTGAAATATAATCGATGAGTTGTCTTCTAACCCCATCATTCACGTTTCTGTTTTCATGAACGGGTACTGCAACTATAACTGGCTGATCTGGATATTGTTCTTCTATTTCTGGATCGAGGAGGGGCTCTTGCTTCTCATCTCTTGCAATATTGTGTAACACTATAGTGGCTACAATAATTTGTTGTGCTAAAGGTACGCGACATCTCATTCCTAATCCAACAATTGGAAATTTTCTATTCCAAATTCCAAATATTCTTTTTATCACATTCCTTGTCCGAATATGTGCTTCATTATAAAGTGTTTTGGCTGAAGTTTGTGGATTCCCTAGAGGTATTAAGAGATATGACCGTACAGGATATCCGGCATTACCTAGTATGATAGAAGTACCAAAGTCACCACGCTCAAATTGAAAACGCACGTTCGAATTGTGCGGTCGTGGGTAGATTCTGGCAATCTTGCAATAATATTAGTAAATTTATAGTTTGCATCGCACATCGCCTGAACATTTATAGCAAAATATCCTTTTCGCGATCTAAAATTTTCGACATTATCATCTCCAGGTGACTGTAATTTTACTAAAGTACCATCTACCGCTACAATCTCTCGTGGAAAACGAGCAATTTCGTAAAAATGCATATGAGTACAATTCCTTTCTCTGATTGTATGTGGTAACTTGATAAATCGTGGACACAAATTTGCAATTATATGAGAAACTTTTTGTACTATCTTCGCTACTGTAGATTTGTGTACACTTATAAAATCTCCGACTGCATTATAAAAACTTCCTGACGCATAGTAACTTAAAGTTAATAATAATTGATCCATCGGGGATACAGCGCAATTTCTAAAATAATTATCATGTTACTTCAATTTAATTTACCTGCATAATATTCTTTACTTACCTGTTAGTTCTATGGCGCCAATATCTTTCAATTAAATTTGAAACTTCGATAACTGTATCTTTTTTAATCGAAATCTATGAAAAAAATTTTCATTTGACAGTTCGTGAATGTAATCTGGTCGATTTTTTAGATTGTGTGTACAATGTGGATATAATAATTGATAATTTAAACAATTATCATTGTCTTCAAACAAATTGATAATATCTATAATATTGAAATAAAAATGAATTATGAACTGCAGAACAACAAATAAGTTATCTATTCTGTGCTCAAGCTACAGATAACTTATTCAGCGATTAGGGCATTTTATTCGTAGAATAAAATTATAGGAAGATGAAAAGATACAAAAATAAGTTATTCATCGAATAAAATTATTCGATACTTTATTCGAAGATAGAGAAACCGGCCCTTAGTAAATAACTCTAAATAACTTTAAATATGAATATATAATATAATTTATTTTCATATCACCTTGCTTATGCGTCAAACAAAAACACAATTTTAACAACAATTTTGACATATTTAAACAAATGTCACTGACAGGAAGCAATTACATTAAAATTAATAATGAAACCGTGTTAGGGAGAATATAACAGTAAAATAATTAATTTTAATGATATTAAGGTTTGTAAAAATAATATATTTTTTCTACTCCCATGCGTGAAGTGAGTACTTCACGTATTAATTTTTATGTGTGAAGTTTGATTTTTTGCACACTGTGCGTGAAGTGTTACTTCACGCACCGGTCATTATTTTAAATATTACAAACTGAATTGTATTTTAATAAAACAAAGCTGTTAAACACCCGTAACGTTGGTAACCATAGTTACACAACTCGATAATACAGAGGCTTTACGTTAAAAGAATGACAATGTGAAGAAAAAATATATTTTATTGCAAGGTCGTAGAAAAAGTATAGTATGTAACACGTGTGTGAAACCTATTTTACATTCGGGTAGTTTGCAACACTCGCCTTCGGCTCGTGTCGCAATCTCCACCCTCATGTAAAAATTTTAGCTTCACATACTTGCCACATAATACAGGCTGTTCATTTTAAATGTGCCACCATTGCTATCTCGAGAACTATAAGAGCTACAAAAACGGTTAAATGGGCAAACAATTTCTATTATACAAGACAAATTTAGAGAATAGAAATTTTTTTTTTCTACCAGTGGTTCTCAAAATACGGGACTCAACTTTTTTATTTTAAATGTGAACATATTTTTTTATTTGCTTATTCGATAGAGAATTTAATTCTGAATTCAATGATATAATATTATCATATCCTGACATAACGATTTTTTTGAGTAAAATAGATATAAAATTTTAAATTAATTTGATTAAAATATGATATTACTAAGAGTGCCATGAATGGAAAAACTGAATACAAGTAATTTTTTAACCTGGAATTAGAGTGCTCTGAATGAAATAAGTGAATATTTTGTTTTGTTAAGTGATCATAACTGTCAAGTGAAGTTCAAAATCATTTAATTTAATTTTTAAAATGTATAATTTTACTCACATTGAAAAAGTTGAGATGTTTGAAACATACATTTTATCAAGAAAAATTTCGCGAGCTGCAGTCAATATGTATAGGGAACGATATCCTGAAAGAGTAGTACCGTCGCGGAAATATTTCCGAAAACTTGACCTAATATTACGTGGTAACACTACTGCATTTATATATAAACCCAGAAGACCGGTGGATGAAAACAATGAAATAAATGTTTTGGCATATTTTGAAGCCAATCCAAGAGCTTCTGTACGAATGGCCTCTGATGAATGCAGATTAAGTGTAGGGACGGTGCATAAAATTTTAAAACGACACAAGTATAAGCCATACAAATTCCATAAAGTTCAACACTTGCAACCTGGTGATTATGACCGCAGACTTGAATTTTGCCATTTAATCATTAATGAAGGAATTGATATTTTAAATTGTGTTATTTGGACGGATGAAGCAAATTTTTCCAATAATGGAATGTTTAATGTAAAAAAATAAACATTATTGGAGTTCCGAGAATCCTATTATGGTACGTGAAAGAAGTTTTCAAAGAAAATTTAATATATATGTATGGTGTGCAATTTTGCACGATACAGTGTTTTTTCACATGTATGAAGGTACTCTAACTGGAGATCGTTACTTAGAATTTTTAAGAAACAGACTTGATGATATATTGGATGATTTGCCATTAAATGTCGTTAGAAATCTACACTTTCAACAGGATGGAGCACCAGCCCATAATTCTCTTCAAGTAACCGCGTACCTGAATGAAACATTTCCAAATCAATGGATTGGTACCAAAGGACCCATTGCATGGCCTGCAAGATCACCCGATTTAAACCCTTTAGACTTTTTCTTATGGGGTTATTTAAAAGATAAAGTCTACGATACTGTGCATCAGAACCTACAACAATTAAAAAACAGCATTGAAAATATTTTGAACAATATTGACGGAAGAAAATTAAGATTAGTTAGAAATAGTTTATTTCATAGAGTACAGTTATGTATAAATGAAAATGGAGGCAATTTTGAACAGTACTTATAAATTTATAGGAGTTTATTTTATTTTTGTAAATATTTCTTCATTATAATTAAATATTAAAATAAAAATTATAACAGTTTTTTTTATTCATTACACTTTTATTCACTTCTTTCTATCATGGCACTCTAATTATGCGTAAAAAACACATGTACATATTCAGTTTTTCCATTCATTGCACTCTTAGTAATATCATATTTTAATTAATTTAAAACTTTATATCTATTTTACTCAAAAAAATCGTTATGTAAGGATATGATAATATTATATCATTGAATTCAGAATTAAATTCTCTATCGAATAAGCAAATAAAAAAAAAAATATATTCACATTTAAAATAAAAAAGTTGAGTCCCGTATTTTGAGAACCACTGGTCGAAAAAAATTTTTTTTCTGTTCCCTAAATTTGTCTTGTATAATAGATTGGTTGCCCATTTAACCGTTTTTGTAGCTCTTATAGTTCTCGAGATAGCAATGGTGGCACATTTAAAATGAACACCCTGTATATATATTCAAACTTCCGAACAGTCTGAAAATTATTTTAAAAAATAAGTGAAAATCGCGATTTTTAAATTATTTACAATAATGTAGAGGAATTACGTGAAGCAGTAGTGAACTCTTTTAATAGTATTAATCGCAACACATTGCGGACAGTAACTGCCAGTGTTGCAAAACGTATTCATTTATGTTTACTTAACAATGGCCAGAATTATGAGCATTTGTTTTAAATTATTGTTACATTAGTAATAAGTTGTTTTGTTTTTGATTTGTTTAAAATAAAAATATACTTGCATTTGTTTTCAAGCTTATTTGATTAGTTATCAAATTGAAATAATTAATATCTTTATTAAATTTTAATGTAAACATACTTTGTTATACATCGTTGAAAAGAGAAAAAAAAGTTCTATTTAATCATATAACAAAACCAATATGGCGCACATTTAAAATAAGAAAGTTGCTATTAATATCTTGGAAACCGCCATCTTCAATTTTATACTGACAACATTTTTAAGTTTGCCTTATTAATTACTGTATCTTTTATATGAAACATTTTTTTATATCTCTTATAATTATGGAGTTATTTGACATTTTTAAAAATCGCGATTTTCAGTTTTTTTTTTTAAATAATTTTCAGACTGTTCGGAATTTTTAATGTTTCTTAACGGAATCTGAATCAACCCTGAAAACTACACAACATTGCCCATTTAACCGACCTCGTAGCTCTTATAGTTTCCGAAATCCCAATGGTAGCCTAATCAATTTGGGACACCTATCCATACTAATATAATAAATGCGAAAGTAACTCTGTCTGTCTGTCTGTTACGTTTTCACGCCTGAGCCGCTGAACCAATTTTGATGAATTTTGGTATAGAGATAGATTGTACTTTGGAGAAGGACATAGGCTACTTTTTATCGCGAGAATAAAACTTATAGGGCTGAAATAGGGATGAAAGTTTGTACTGCTCTATTAGTACAGTTGAACAAGTGAATAATGAATTGAACGCCACTGACACATGATGAGTAATTCTTTGGTTAATTGGACAATGAAATTTTTGTCATTGTAGCGCAAGATAAAACTTTCGTGAAAAAAATTTAATTATCAAAATTTAATAATTAAAATGAATCGAAAGCATAATCAAGGTTCTACAATAAATATTTCACAAAGTACAGTAAAGAGGATTCTAGCTGAAAACAAAAAGAAATTTAAATAATCCAGAATCAAAACTAAATTCTCCGGGAAAGAACAAAATTGAAAATTTTGATTTCCAGATAATTCTCATATTCTTTCTCACATCTATTACTTTTACAGTTTATTACAGTGTAGTTTTATTTGATTAGAATAAATAAACGTTCAAATACAAAAGATTAAATTTGATTACAACAATGAAAAGTTTTACAGTTAATAATAATGTAGTTTTATTTGATTACAACAATTTTCACCTACAGTGGACTAAATCTGATTGCAATAATAAAAATAACTATCACACAAATTATTGTCATCATTGTTAACTATATTGATTATTGTAATAAAAAAAAAATTAATTGTGATTTTGATTTTTTCTTTATTTATTTGTTAATATTAAATCCATACTAATATAATAAATGCGAAAGTAACTCTGTCTGTCTGTCTGTTACGTTTTCACGCCTGACCGTTGAACCAATTTTGATGAATTTTGGTATAAAGGTAGATTGGACCTAGGAGAAGGACATAGACTACCTTTTGTAGCTTGAACTTGAAGGGGGTGAAATAGGGGACGAAAGTTTGTATGGAGAACCCATCATTTCTCAAGTTAGGGATATAAAAATTCTTATTTATGCTTTTGGCAAGAAATAAAGTGTTTTAGCGTTTTTAAAATATCATCCATCAAGGCGGTACGATAGGGGATGATTTCAATTATTTTTTTATCTATAGTAAAATTTTAACCGTTAGCAGATTTTCGATATTTGTCTGAGAGATAGCTTGCATCATATGTATATAAGTAAAAGTACCCGAGACATGCTTAGAAAAGACGCTTTTAAGTGAGGTGCGGGGATCGGGCGCAGCCTGTTACAGGTACGATGCGAGGGAGGTTGCTGGCTCCCTACGCAGTGCATGTCTCCGAAGTAAATGTAAAAAATTACTGGTACAAGTGTAGCTAATCGTTATTTTAGCTTTACACGTGCGAAGCCGGGGCGGGTCAGCTAGTATATATATATATATATATATATATATATATATATATATATATATATATATATATATATATATATATATATATACCGGGAGTTTATTTTATCAGTAAACATAGGGTATATCATTGCCATAGTTACGGTATGAATGTTTGACAGCAATGTATTGAAGCGTTTATTTTATGAGTAAACATAGGCGTTTAACATGGGAACCAGTTTTTTGTAAATACAAAGGTCTGGCAATAAATCAAGCCATGCTATTGAACATGAAAATTTTTTGGTTAAAAAATTATCCAATTGAATCCCTTTATTGCTGACCACGTGTGCAAAAGTAACCAATCAAAACAAACTTACACTGATAATTATCCTAAAACAATTATCACTTATGTCACTAAGTTGCTAAGTAACAAACACTTTTTGACATATAATTAAAGATTAATTGTTTTAATTTAAAAATGTCATTTTCACGCTGTCAATGAAAATGATGATTTAATCAACAAAATTATAGAAGAAAACACATCAGAAAATACTGTATTAAATAGAAAACTAAATGTGGAGAATGTTTATGGACTTTTGTATGTCTTATCTTCTTCTCTTTGGTCTCACTCAAAGATGTCTCATTCTCATTGTACACTTCACACTGAACATATTCATAGCTACATTCACGTTCATAACTACTAGTGACATCTACTGGGCTATGTTAGACACAAAATTCTGTCAAATACAAATTTTAGGCAAATTTAATGTCAAAACTGCAAAAAATTGTCTCACCGAATACCCATCGATCATTGATAAATACTTATAATTTTATCACACTTCCTCAAGCTCGTTGCTTTCAGGTAACACCACCTCCGCCTTCGGCGTCGGTCTGTTACCAAGCAACGCGCTTTCGGTAACTGCCATAAAATTATTTCGTAATTATCAATGTCCTCGGGATATTATAGCTGATAATAGTATATTACATCTTGTACATTATTTAATATTAATTACGTTAATAATATTGCAAAAATTGTCAAATAAATAATTGTTTCAGATTTTTATTATGCAATATGAAAATATTTACAAATGTCTCCGTGGCGCAGTGGTCATAACAGTAGCGTCTGAAATTTTTGGTTGGGGTTCGATTCCCCATTGATTTAATTATTTTATTTTTTTACCTTCCGTCACCTTTAGGTAAGGAAGGTATTGTCTTTGGTCAAAAAATTCGGTAGTGAGTTTTTCATGAATAAGCACGTTTTAGGGTCCCTACAATACGAATTTACTATTTTTAAGATGATGTCTGTATGTATGTGTGTGTGTGTCCGTGTGTGTGTGTGTGTGCGTGTGTGTGTATGTGTGTCCGTGTGTGACAATTTTTTCTCCGACGATAACTCCAATACTACAATTCTAAAAATTATAATTCTTTCGGATTCCTCTTCTGTACATCCATATGAAGAGTTGATTAGATTTTGGTTATAATTGATCCACCGGAAGTACCCTTATTTGAAGTTTTTAACAGTTTTTCTTAAAAAAACGCAGTTAAATATTATTTTTTGACATTTTGTTATTATATTTATTAAAGAAAATACTCTTCTCTATATGGTTTGATTATTCATTTTCCTTCATATTCAATAGATGTAGAGTTAAAGCATTATAAAGAAATTAATTTTCAAAAAATAGTCAGCTTTGTTATTTATCATGGAAACAGCTGACATAATTATTCAAAAAAATTTAATTGACAGATGTCAGTTGCAAGTGCAAGTATATAGGATCTAAAATTGGTATGTCATAGTGTTGCTCGCAAGTGACACGCAGAGAAAGGCCAAAGAGAAGATGGAAGGACATTACTTAGTGTAGTTTATGTTATAATTTTATTGGATTTATAGAACCTTTTTAAATGAACTTTTGGTATGGAATTTGTAAAAAATAGTATGTGTTCGTGTTCGATTTTACATGATATTATATAGAATCTGTTCCAAGGACCTTTTGGTATGGGATTTGTACAAAATACATGGAATTGACGGAAGGTCTTGTGCTGGCCACAACAGATTTTTTTACATAAAAATTGTTGAACTTTTAAAAATCAGTTTATATTTCCATATTAAAATCATTTAAAAATAATAACATTGTAATAAATAAAGAGAAAATGATTGAGAATAATTGATTACAATAATCAAAATATTGATGCAATAACAATGCATTGTATTTCCTTTCGATATTAATAAAAATAACTGAAATATAATAAATTTGTGTAGATATTATATCTTTACTGTATTTATCAAATAAAATACAACGCATTGTTATTACATCAATATTTTGATTGTTGTAATCAATTATTCTCAATCATTTTCTCTTTATTTGTTACAGTGTTATTATTATTTTTAAATGATTTTAATATGGAAATGTAAACTGATTTTTAAAAGTTCAACAATTTTTATGTACAAAAATAAAATAATTATCCCAATGGGGAATCGAACCCCAACCAAAAATTTCAGACGCTACTGTTATGACCACTGCGCCACGGAGACATTTGTAAATATTTTCATATTGCATAATAAAAAACTGAAACAATTATTTATTTGACAATTTTTGTAATTTATTGCAATTTTTGCAATATTATTAACGTAATTAATATTAAATAATGTACAAGATGTATTGCACTATTATCATGTTCAATAGCATGGTTTGATTTATTGCCGGACACTTTTTACAAAAAACTGCTTCCCATGTTAAACGCCTATGTTTACTCATAAAATAAACGCTTCAATACATTGCTGTCAAACATTCATATCGTAACTATGGCAATGATATACCCTATGTTTACTGATAAAATAAACTCCCGGTATATATATATATATATTATTTATCAAGTACATATATTGAAAAGCTACTGTTTCATAATATTCCACAAAATTTACGTATTTTACTTACATTTTAAAATGTTTTTAAATTGTATTGAACGAAAAGATTCTAAAACAATACCAGTCTCACACTCGGAAAAAAATCAAATAATACCGTTACTTATTAAATATTATTTTAAATTTATTAAATATAGAGTTATCTGTTACTCTTCCATCACTTGGTTTGATAGTAATGCATGTAAAATCCAAATAAAACGTTATATATATAATTTTGAGGATGCAACATCCCATAAAACGTAATGAGATATAGGCGTTTGGTTACCCGCAAACTGACATATCCGCCATATTGAAACGTCACGTGCAAATACCGCATTGAAAAACACAATTAAAAATAATTTGCTTAATTTCATCAATATTTTCCTTATTTAGTATTCAATATTTTATAATGTCTTGTGAATTTCAAATAGTAGGTAATGACCGGGATATTGAGCGCGTTCGGCACCCCGGCAGCGCTGAGCACCGCTGCGTGCCAATGATTGCCGAATGCAATTGCTGGACCAATTACATCGTCCATTCATTGTGTTCGTCAAATTTCGGAGGTCAGCGATGAGAAGTGCTGAACGCGACCAATGACTATGAAGAAAATATGTAAACAATTCTTTTTTCCTAGGGTTATCGCTCAAATGCAGCTGTAGGCACGTGTTTCGCTCTTATTAGAGCTCATCAGTACAGCTGTACTGCCTACTACCCTAGGAAAAAAAGAATTGTTTACAAATTTTGCGCTCAAGAAAAATTGCGAGGGGTGATTCAATAGTAAAAATTATGTACACCTGATTTCATATTACGTAATATTTTAAAATTTGTAATCATATTACTAAATTACACTGATTACTTATATTACACTTTTGATTACGCAATATTATATATTTTTAAAATATTACGTTGAATACGGATGATTATTAGATTTTACTAATTTATAGAATTTTTCTCGAAATTTATTTTTGATATAAATAATGGTTATTTAGTTTTTATTTCAACATCTTTTATTGAGAAAAATAAACAGGAACTACAAAAATTAAATAATATTTCTTATAGGTAAGTATAATGTATGTATTAAAAATCACAGCATTAAAAATCACATTAAAATTAATAAAAAATTCGTACTATTAAATACAATGATATAACTGATATTATAAACACAGTTCTGAAACGCGATTTTGACGTCCTTGAAATATCTTGATTTAATTTCACAGGTGCATTTCTAATTAGAATTCTATCAAAACATATTTTTGAATACAAAATATCGTTTCAGTACAAGGCTTGTGATATTAGCCAATACATTAGGGGCCGGTTTTATAAAGAAATTTAATCTTCACTTAAAATTTACTTTCAAAGTAAATCTAATGAGAAGAAAAAATGCAACGCGTTTTTTTGACATCAATGATTTAAATGTGATAAGAAAAGAGAAACTGATTCGAATTTGTTCATTGTATTAAATTAACATGACAACTAAATTTTAAGTGAAGATTCAATTTCTTTATAAAACCGGCCATACGCTTAAATAGATGAAATTAAGATTTTACTCGTAACAACCGGTCACTGCTTAAACGTTTTTCGTTCTTTTGAAGTAACCAACAAAGAGAAGACTTTTTTATGTTGTATGTTTGTCCATTTGTGCTAATTACTTTCACAAATGGTGTATCACATAAGTTGTCGTTATCGTTAAGCTGAATAGAATTTAATGTCAGAGGTCCTGTAAGTGTTTTTAATTTAACATAATTATCTTCTGTTTCGCTTTCCGTTTCTTCATTTGATACCATGACTTCTTCAGATTCTTCATCAGAAGTAATTTCAGGATCATCTATGTTTCCTAAGGTAAGAGCGTCAATTTTAATTATAAGGAAATCGGTCTGTATTCCAAATTTTTGTACATCAATCAATACTGCTTGTTTAGCATCTTCGCAGCAGTTAATTATTTCAGGAATACTTGGTAAACTCTCAGGTATATAGTTCACTGAACGTTGTGTTTTATTTGGAAAATTATATGTTTTTAATTTTTCAGAATTCATAACATCAATGGAATTGTATTCTCCGTAATATAAACAGAATTTCAAGCATACTGTAATTTACTTTAGTACAATAAGTTGAAGTCATAGATCTTGTAGCTCGAAAAAATGCTTCGCAGGTTTGACTAATATACTGCCATGGAATAAAAAAGTTCTCTTTGCGATCATTTTAAAATTTTATTATAATATTAATTAATGAATGTGCATTGATCTCAATACAAAGGTAGGCATGATGGATGACTAAGTACTTCTACTGCTTTAAAATTCATTTTATAATTTTGCGTCAAATAACTTGAAGTTAATTGATGTTGATCTTTGGAAACTGTTTCTACCAAATGTTTAACATGTTCTGGAGATATCAATTCTGTACCTAATTGTAACGGCTTCTGGACTTTTAAAAATCTAGTACGTAAGTTAGTCCCTATATGAATGGTATCTTGCACGTACACTGCATTATTATCACAAAGAAACCAATTAGTATCCATTTCACCAATATTCTTAGGAACAGATGTCAAATTTATTTTGTGACACATAGCTTTCATTAGGCGTGTATCCCCGTCAGAGGAAAACCCAAGAATATTAATATTATATTTCAGTGCGTCACGCGTAATATATTTCCATCTTTTTAAAACATTAATAGAAGTAAATTTGTTATCTGTTCCGAAAAGGGTTAAAGAAAATGAAGAAGAATGCTCTTCTAAAGGTTGTACCATAATACAATATACTAAAGTGGAAATAGTTTCTTCTAGAAAATATTTCTCCATTCTTTGAGCACTTGTTGCTTTAAAATTTCCAACTAGAGGCAATCCATTTTCTTCATTGAGCGGAAGTACAAATGTAACTAATATGTTGGTATTTGAATCATATTGTATACGACCAACAATTCCAGTAGCATCTTCACTAATCCAAACGTTTTTGGAATAACCCTTTTCCGTTAAATATTTATTGAGTTCTTCAAATCTTAATTTACCTTCCACTATAACTTCCTGTTCATGTAAAACTCGGTTTACAGTTGATAGTGACGGTAGACCCACATTTGCTACCAACGTTTTATATAACATGCGACCACCTATTATAAATAAATATGTGGAAAACAATTTTATTGTTTCATTGTATCGATTAGCTTGATATTTGTTGAAATTATTATCAGCAGTTTTTATTAAATCTTTAAGAAATGAAGAAATTTCAGTCTTATTACCACCACGCGTTGAAGTAAGCGAAGATTGAGTTGTTAAGATATTTGACAATTGCGACGATAATTGCTTCTGCAAATTAATATTTTTCTGAAGAATAATTTCTAATTCATTTAAAATTTTACAATAATCTTCAATAGATGAATTATTATAACGAGCTTATTTATATAATTTGCGTCTCACTCTTTCTGTTCTAGAGTATTTATGATCTTTCCATTTTTGGTAATTTGTATCTAAAATGTAAATTCATAATAAAATTAATTCGAAACTAATTATCAAAATACATATTCTCAAAAAGTAATTTTAATTACTTGAATCTTTGCTACTCGTTCCATCGCTTTCATCTATCATTTTTGTTTTTTTTTTTTTACTCGGGGTTGTATTTGCTACATTTTCCTCAGAATCACTGAAATTATCAGAAATTTTCGAGTTGTAATTTTTAGTATTATTTTCCGAATTTACACTTTTAGGTAATAGGGAAGAATCTTGTTCATTATTGTCCGACATTTTATTTCGGTTATTGTCAGTATTTACTAAAAATTTATCCAAAGAACTGAATGATTTGGACTTATGTTTTGGTGAAACTGTATTCGAAGTAATATTTTTAATATAGCGTGTGAAGTTTGAAATTATCCAACGAAAACTATGTTTTGTAGAAGTATTTGAAATTGTAACTGCGTGCATTGGTTTGCAAAGAGGACAACCTATTTTAGCAGAATTATTTTCCACAGTAATTATTAGCTCGTGGCATTTAATAGAATGTAAATTTTGATTTTTAAGAAAATTCGAAATTAATGTTATAATCTTCTCTCTCTCTCTATAGAATTTGAAATAATTGTTTCACTACGTGTCTTACTTGACGGTTTATCGAGCGATTTGTTAATTTCTGGTTTATTAGTAATTGTTTTACAATGTTTGTATGACAATATTTCCTCTTTTAAGGCAGAAAGAAGTGCTTTATTTCCGGAAGATATTGAAAATTTCTTTATATCGTCACATTTACGTGAACAGTATATCTCAAATTCTTCAGGTTTTGCTCCAGAAAAAGTTTCTTTAATGTAGGATATAATATCTTCAATCCAGGTATTTGGTGAGTATATAATTGCTAATTCATTATCATAACCCGATATTTCCAAAATTTTCTTTAATGATACAGGTAACCTATTGTACATAATATCTTATTTGCTAGACTTTTCCTCCAAACAGTTGCTTCCTTCGTCTATATTATTCTTCGAATCGTTTGTACCTTCGCTCATATTCCTTATTTTGTTTCTAAAAATACAAAAGAATGCATTAATATCCTTCTATTCAGCCAATATAAAATGATACATTTAAATAATAAACTTGATATTACTCGTAAATCTTTAAATTTCGACAATTTTTTAATAAAACAATTATTTATCCTTGATTTTCTTATGTCAAACCATCGATCTAACCTCTACGTACAATATTTCATATCAGTCTCAATACTTAGTGGTCAAATCATAATATTTTAATACTTATTTACCTTCGTTGATATTTAATAAAAAATGACAAAAGAACAATACAGAAAATGACACGTGATAACGTAAACAATAATCTGCAATTGTGCAATACACATTCCACATTTATTACGCATTTCAGTTCGGTGCACGAGATCGAGCGTGGCACCTGTTGGTCACAGTTGGCAGCATATTTTGGCGCTAATTTTAAATTATAGTTATATTTATATCATTATAATGAATTGTAATACAAGAATCATTAGAGTTAATGAAGTATTACAAATGATTACGGATTATTACAATTGATTACGGATTACTTCATTTATATTACATATAATACGCGATTTTAATAGATTAGGAGATTACAGAAAATTTTACTGATTACGTAATTGAATACATAAGGTTTGTACACCTGATTACGCTAGTGAGACACCCCTCGAAAAATTGTTTTCGTATATTTACTTTTGGGGTCCAAGTAACGGGTCTGGTGTGTGGAAATGCTGATCGAGGCAACGTAGGTGTATTTGGCTGCTTACTAGTGCTGTTACACTGTGTCAGTTTTTTTGATTACTACCTCTAGTTAATGTCCACTTGCTGTACTGATGAGCTCTAATAAGAGCGAAACACGTGTCTACAGCTGCATTTGAGCGATAACCCTAGGAAAAAAGAATTGTTTACAAATTTTGCGCTCAAGAAAAATTATTGTTTTCGTATGAAGAAAATATACTTAAAATTAAACAACAGATAATTCCTGAGTGATGAATTCATTTGTTTTGTTATTAAAACCATTGTTTTTAACCTATAAATTTAAAAATTGTTGAATTTTAGCTATTAAAAACATATACAAATTATACCTATTGGAAAGATAGAAAAATCTCTTCATTATTATAACTTTCCAATAGGCCGTCCAAATAAAAATTAAAACTTGGACACCGCAACGCAAAATCTAAAAAATTAAACATCGCCATTTGAAAGAACATAAAATAGTGCCCTAAAGATGTGCATACAAAAATCCAGCATTATTTCAAACCTGGATGATAGTGATCTCTGCATTTTTTTCTCAAATAACAAAACATAATTAAAATGGTCTCCTGTTGGGGCAAAATTTGTCTAATTTAACCGACTTCGTATCTCATAGTTCTTGAGATCTCCATGTTAGGACAAGTTACCTTGGGTTCTTGGGCAGCTTGTTTTCAATAATAAGTATATAGAACTTACATGAAGTATAATTCGTGCCCCGTGATGTGCTATATATTATGGTTAGAAAGAGGAAAAAAAATACTCAATAACGTCGAATTTTTGTGTAATTTATGTTCAAAATTACAATTTTACATAAAAATGATGAAATTTTTCGAGAATTGTTATAAATTCCATTGAAATATTACAAGTTTGTAATTTTTTCATTCGTTGATTGACACGTGTTTTTCAGTGCTCTTCGTAAATTGCAAAATATCAAGAGTTTATCTCATCCTAAATATTCATAAATTTTACCAGTTGTTAAATAAAGTGTTCTCTGTTAAGTGTTAGTGAGGCTGAGCCTTTTTCACATTAGGTTAATCTAGTTTTTAGACATTTTATCGTAGTGTTGTGGGCATTTTTTACTCATCGTTCATAAATTGTGAATTCAAAATTTTGTTTATCTTGGCTTAATCAAGTTAATTAACCTTGACTCATTCATTCAGTGTGTAATCGCAAGTAGCTAAGAACAATCCAGTGACTGTCAAACGGCGGATATTTATTTAAATTGAGTGATTCTTTTTTTTCTTCTTTTTTTATTCTTTCATATTCAAGAGAATGCCACCGAAGGGATTTGCTTGCAACGTGTGCAATACTGTGTGTGGCCGATATGATGATTATTTGAATTGTTCTAGTTGTCAGAAAAAATTTCATGTACATTGTGCTCAAATGTCTATGGGAACATATGATACTCTTCGAAAAGATAATCAACTAAAATCTTGGCAGTTTTCTATTTGTTCGCCGAACATTCTAGATAATTCTGATGCATCTATCTCACACGAATCAATTCATCCCTTACCATCCGACATTTTATCAGCTTCTGAAAAAATTAACTTTATGATTACACAGCAACACCAAACACAAATCACCGTCTCAGAATTATCAAATAAATTAATTAAAGTCGTTGAAGAAAATATTGAACATAGAAAAGAGACTAAAGTTCTCAATGAAAAATGTATCAAACTTGAGGAACAAATTAAAGAACTAAAAGAGACTGTTCAGCCTAACATAAAATTTCTTAACATTGAAGAAACTATTAGAGAACTACAAGATAGACAGAAACGTATTCAGAACATTATTTTGTATGGTGTCAAGGAATCTAATCCCGAAAATAATAAAAAATTAGTCGAAGATTTAATTAATTTTATATCAAATTCGACTATTGATGTCAACACGCTAAAAATAATTAGATTAGGCAAGTCACCAAAAGAAAATTATTCTAGACCGATAAAAGTGATCCTCAATACTGCTAATGACTCCATCCAAATTCTTCAGCATAGCTCCAAATTGAAAAACTCTCATTTTAAAGACATTTTTATCACCAGCGATCGCACACCTATGCAACAAGAATATTATTATCAAATTCGCAAAGAACTAAATCGACGTAAAGAGAATGGTGAGAAAGATATCTCAATCAGATACGTAAATGGGATTCCTCAGATCCAGAAGTCAAAAAACTTTTAGCAACATGGAAACAAAATTCTACTCTTGATGTATACTATCAGAATGTACGCGGTTTAAACACCAAAATCGATGATTTTTTTGTCCAGGCTACCTCATCAAATTTTCCAATAATCGCTATTACCGAATCTTGGCTAAGTGATAAAATTAATAATAATGAACTCTTTGATTTAAATTATAATGTGTTCAGAAAAGACAGAAATCTTGCGATAACTGATAAAAGAACAGGTGGAGGTGTTTTGTTGGCGATATCTAACAAACTTAGTGCATCTGAGATTGAAGTTAGTTGCGAAAATTCTGAAATAGACATGATAGGTGTTAAAATACGTTTGGATAAATTTAATTTAATTGTTTTTGTTGTATATATTCCTCCAACGTCTAGTTTAGTTAAATTTACATTTTTTTGGAATATATTACTGATATATGTGTTAAATACACAGGTGACTATTTTTTAATTGTGGGTGACTTTAATATAACACATTTCAGTGATATTTATAATGCCAATCAGTTAAACGGTGCCACTAATAATAAAAACTACGTTAAAGAACTAATTAATTTCTTAAATATTACTGACTTTCAACAATTTAATCGAGTGTTAAATAAGAACAATCGGCTATTAGACCTTGTGATCTCTAATTTAAACTGTCAAGTTAACAAATGTGACGAATATTTTGTTCCGGAAGATAAACATCATCCCTGTCTGCAAATCTACGTCCGCAACATTGAATTCAACTCATTGAAACCAAATATCAACACATCAAATTATAACTTCAGTAAAGCAAATTTTGAATTAATGTATGAACTCTTAAATAATATTGCTTGGGACTTTTCTAACTATATTTGTAGTGCAGATGCCGCTCTTAATTATTTTTATGAAAAGTTATTTGCTGTATTTGATGCTACTGTTCCTAAAACTATACATTTCCAAAACAAGTATCCTAAGTGGTATACAAAACAAATAATTCTTGATATAAAAAGAAAACAACACTTTAAAAAAATGTATGTCAAATTTGGTTATGAATTTTACAAATCGAAATTTGAATATTATAGGAATCTTGTCAAAAAAAATATTAAAATTGCTTATAGTCACTATATAAAATCATCTGAAAATGTTTTGAATGCAAATCCTAAAATGTTTTGGAATTTTATAAATAGTAAAAAACAATCGAGTTCGATTCCAACAAGTATGAAGCATGATAATAGGGAAATATCTGATGCACAAGAAATAGTGCAAACCTTTGCTAACTATTTTAGCAGTGTATATGTCGCAGACCCTGCAAATTATACCCCTCAAAGTTCTCTTAATTTAAATTTTGTACATATTAAGAAAATATCTACTGCTGAGGTTTCAAAAGCTATTACTAAACTAAACTCTACTAAATCTGTTGGTTATGATAACGTACCTTCCTATGTACTTAAAGGATGCTCAGATAGCTTAGCTAGCCCTATATGTGATATCATAAATATATGCTTATCCACAAATACTTTTCCCCAGCTATGGAAAATTAGCAAAGTGTTTCCTATACATAAAAGTGGAAGCGCCAGTAAACAATTATTTTCGAACTATAGACCCATCACTCTAATTAGCAATTTATCTAAAATCTTTGAAATTATTTTACATAATTCAATTTTTAACCAAGTAAGAAATTATATAACTCCAGTTCAACATGGTTTCATGCCAAAAAGATCTACCATAACCAATTTATGTAATTTTCTGCACTTTACTACTAAAGCAGTAGATAACCGTGGTGGGCAAGTTGATATATTTTATCTTGATTTTTCTAAAGCCTTCGACAGAGTACGGCATGATATCTTACTGGCAAAATTATATACTCAATTTGGTTTTTCAAGCAATTTAACATCTCTAATTCAATCTTATTTGCTTGAAAGGAAGCAATATGTTGATTGCTATGGCTATAAGTCAAACACTTACATTGCCTCCAGTGGCGTAGCACAGGGATCCATTTTAGGGCCCTTATTATTTATTCTTTTTATAAATGATATTGTAAATGAGGTCTGTGACTCCGAAAAATTATTGTACGCTGATGATTTCAAGATATTTAGGATAATTAATTCGGTACGTGATTGCATTGGTCTACAAAATGATTTAAATAATTTGTATCTTTGGTCTCTTACAAATGATTTGCATTTTAATTTAAAGAAATGTGTAATTATCAGTTACACAAAAAAGAGATCACCACAACATTTTAATTATCTGATCAACAACATTAGTTTGAATCGTGAAACAACTGTCAAGGATCTTGGTGTCATATTTTCTTATAATCTGAGCTACAGACCCCATGTAGATGCACTTATATCTTCTGTAAATAGATCAATTGGTTTTATATTCAGAAACTCCAAACATTTGAGAAACATATCCACTTTCAATAAACTGTTTGATACTTTTGTAAGATCTAAAATAGAATATGGAATAATTATATGGTTCTCAAATGTGAAAATCTTTATTGACAAAATTGATGGAATACACTGTAAATTTCTGAGATACTGTTATTATAAAATGCATGGTGAATTCACATATATGAAATATAATGCACTTTTAAACTTTTTTAACACTATTGATTTCAGAGCACGTAAAATTCACTTTCAAACACTATTTCTGTACAATTTAGTAAACTACAATATTGATGACTTAAATTTGTTATCACAAATAGATATACATGTTCCTACCATAAATACTCGTCATACTGTAACCTTTACTTACAACTGTCCGAGAACTAATGTTTCTCTAGAATCACCAATTGTTTCGATGTGTGCTAACTATAATTTTCTACTTCATTTTGATGAAAAAATTGACATTTTCGGAATGAAATTTGTAAGTTTCAAAAATGCAATAACTAATTGCATTAGGTAATTATTATTATATTATTAGTTACAACTATGGTATATATTATTAGTATTAATTAATATAAACTGCTTTTTCTTGCATATAGTTGCCTTATGTAATTATTACTAGATATATTATTAGTATTAATTATTATACACTACTTTTTAATGTAGTGCATTTCTATTCTATTCTAAATGTTAATGTTTTGATTGTTATTATTATTATATTTTTATATACATATATGTATTTACGGTCAATCACGAATATTTTTGTATAAATTAATATTACTCTGTAATTGGGATCATCAAGATCCTGTTGAGTTAATAAAGATATTATTATATTATTATTATAAGATTTAGCGAGAAATTTAATCATCGGTACTCAGAATGTTATAGACAAGTAACAACATTTTCTACTATTATTAATTGTTTTTATATTGATAAATAAATTATATTAATAAATTTATATATTTTTACATTTTTATTTTTATTTATGTGTTGATATTGTATAAAAATTAAGAAAATTTATAATTAAAATTGTTAAAAAAAAACCTAGTATATTTCAAATATCATATGTCACAAATGACAAGCTGACGGAAACGATTAATTTCCAAATTGTCAATAACAATATAGTAAATTTTAAATATAACTAGACGAAAGCAGTGTTGCCAAATTTGCCGTAATTAAATAAAAACTAATATTCCTAACTGTAATAAAGTGAAAAAGTTAATTTTCAAATTGTCAATAATAATATTAATAATAATAATAATAATAATAATAATAATAATAATAATCTTTATTAACGGTTATAAAAAAATACACCATTAAGGGCGAGGTCATAGACAAAGAAAGATATATACTAGACCGAGCTTCCATCATGGCGGCAATGTCCAGCTTTGTGCCGAATTGAATAAATATCGAGACGCTAATTCTAGTGTAAATTCTACAACATAATGAAAAAAAGTAACTATGCAGTAACTTAAATTACGTATTTTACATCATTTCTTCATTTCAAAATAATAAAGCTCAGTCGCCCAATAAAAAGTACGAACAATATTTAATTTACATTATTTTTTCAATAATTATAATAAATATTTTCTTCAGTTGTAGTGAATTTTATTTATTTATGTTGGCAGCCCAGCAATCTGTCATTTCTGATTTTCTGTTAGTGAGAGTTTTTCAATTTTATTTCTTTGGTTAGTATTTGTTTACAAAGCTTGTTTCGCTATTTGTTTTATGTACAAATATATTTTATTATTGAATTTGATTGTTTTCAGTCTTTACCGTATACATATGTCTATATTTTATTAGTTTCAGTAAACATATTTTTCCTATTTTTAAATTTCCCGCCTTTCTATTAGCGTCCCGTTATGGCGCCCATCCATTCTATTTGGCACAAACTCCTAACATTGTAAACTCGGTCTAGTATATATCTTTCCTTGTCTATGGGCGAGGTTCAGCTACAATGCTGATCTTCCACCTAACCGTAACCATTAGTAAATTTTAAATATAACTAGACGAAACAGTGCTGCCAAACTTACCGTATTTATCTAAATAAAAAACAAATATTCTTAATTGCAACAAAATGAAGTAAGCACGTTATTTTTTAAATTGTTAGGGATAATATAGTAAATTTTACATTTAACATTAACAAAGTAAAAAATAAATATTCCTAACTAGATCAATGTCAAGTCGGTACACAAGTGTTACCAAACATGACATAATTAACTAAGTGACAAACAAATATTCCTAACTGTATTACTGTGAAGTTAGTCCATTAATAATTTCCATACTACCAATAAAAATATAGTAAATTTTAAATATAACTAGACGACTAAATGTTACCAAACTGGCCGTAAGTAACAAAGTAAATAACAAATATTCCTAACTGCAGAATTGCGAAGTTAGTACATTCATTTTCATAATAACAATACAAATTTAGTAAATTTTAAATATAACTAGACTAGGAAGTGTTGATAGGCTTCTTTCCTTACATAAAGATAAATCGTTTGAGTATGCGAGAAGACTGATTTTGATTTTAAATTATATCTAGACGGATTGGGCGTACGTAAAACTATTATAATACACTATCGGCGGGATCCTAAGGGAAGCTCGGCGCAAATTTTAAGTATACCTAGACGAAACAGTGTTGCCAAACTTATCGTATGTACTAATTAACTGCAATGAAGAAGGTACATTAATTTCAAAAGTGCCAATAATAATATAGTAAATTTGAAATATTACTAGGCGAAACATGGCTACCAAACTTACCGTATATAACCAAATAAAAAAAAATATTCCTAACTGCAATAAAGTGAAGTAGGTATGTCTGAATAAGACTCGATTTCTGCATAAAGAAGAAATTGGAATTATCACACGTACTCTAAAGGAAAATGGGTACACAGATGCCTGCATCAAGAAAATCATCCGAAAAAATCAAGAAAAACCTACAGAAAAAGAAACAAAGGCATACACAGAAGTACAAATGTACATTCCGTACATAAAAGGCGTCTCAGAAAAGATTAGGAGAATTTCAAATAAATTCAATATTCAAACCAGGTTCCAGACAACTACTACATTACGGAACATACTTACAAATACAAAACCAACATCAAAAACTGAGACCGGTGTGTACCAAGTCAACTGCGAATGTGGCCAAGCCTATGTGGGAGAAACAAGAGACCACTAGAACACCGCATTAAAGAACACCGACGGCACACTGAGAGGGGAGAGACGTCCAAATCAGGAATAGCTGAACACGCCTGGGAGAAACCCCATAGAATACAGTGGAATCAAGCCAAAGTAATACACAGAGAAAGTCACATATTTAAAAGGAAATTCAAGGAGGCAGCCATCATCATGAAAAACCAAGACAAGATTTTCAGTCATCCCAGTGTAGAAATCAAACCAGTTTGGAAACAGCTTATTATCAAAGAAGACTCACTAAAGTTTACGACAGAAAAGCAGCCGACCTATCAGGAACCAGTTACAACAGCACCCAGGGCCGTATTTAGGATTGGGCGAGGTGGGCGGCAGCCCACCCCAAAGTTTGTAAAGGGCGGCAATTCACAAAGTTTATTTAGACACATATTTAATATACATACTCGTATTGTTTTTAGAGTTGAGTTATTTAAAATTATCACTTACCTAATATATTATTAATTTCATATCTGAAATATATACCATAAACATAATGGGTGGTAGTATGAACAAGTGATTAAGGGTGATTAGCTAGGAGATGACTAGCAGTGTTTTAGTGCTGTCAATCGTTTATGGATTATTTTAGAGAAAAATACTTCAAATAGCAGTTATAGAAAAATTAATTGTACGCAACTTTTATTTGAAATATTTTTCTCTAAAATAATCCATAAACGATTGACAGCGCTAAAACACTGCTAGTCATCTCCTAGGTAATCACCCTTAATCACTTGTTCAGACTACCACCCATTATTTTCAGAGTTCAATTATTTTCGTTTTATTCTATTACAAAATCATACAAATTCATTTTCATTTTTATTTAACATAAAAATTATTAGTACTACGGACTCCAAAATTTTGAGAAATAAATGCAAAAATTTAGAATTATTGTTTACAGATAAAGATAAAAATGACCGCAATTTTGATGCAGATGAGTTACGTACAGAACTCCAGTCTTTAGCCATACTTCTAGACAAAAATTTGACGCCGAAAGAGGTATTAAATTATATTTATAAACAAAACTTTAACAGTCTATTCCCAAACGTTGAAATAGTTTTAAGATTATTACTAACATATAAGTTCAGCGAGTGGAGAAAGATCATTTTCCAAATTAAAGATAATTAAAACCTACCTGAGATCAACTTTGTCCCAAGAAAAACTTGTTGGATGGTCTATGTTGTCTATTGAAAGCCATATCGCACAATAAGTTGATTATACGACAAAGATAGAATTGCTCAAGCAAAGGCAAGGGAAGTGTCATTAAGTAATTCATAAATCACAAGTACTTTATAAGTCACAACTCGTAAGTGTTTTGTATATTCTTATGCAGTCTGATATATTTTTCTTTTGAAATTCTATTAAAATATGTTCTTTATTTAGGTTTTTTTGATATTCATTATCAGAGTGAAATTTCATTTATTGTACTATATACAGTATGTCCACGGATCGAGTTCCAAAGAGAAAAAACTTTTATTATTATTATTTATTTTTTATTTTACAAAAAAATGTATTCTTGCTAAAAGTTTTTGGATGTCCCGAAACGGCCAATTCAGTTTTAACATTTTCAAATTTTCTTTTAGTTTCAGATAAAAATCGAAATTTGTTCGTTTTAGTTGAAAATTATTCAAAGTCCCAAAAAATAAGTTTGCGTTGTCATGGTAATTGCCGTTATTTATTTATTTTCAATAACTGTCAGTATATAAATATCCGGAAACTTTTGATTAAATTCTTCGACAACTCGACTGATCGCTTTATTACCTTTGCCATAGCATTGAATTAGGTAAATTCGTTCGTCTTTTGACAACATATTCTGCGATTATGGTTGATTTTTATAACTGACAGTTAAATGAAAATAAATAAATAACGGCAATTACCATGACAAAGCAAACTTATTTTTTGGGACTTTGAATAATTTTCAACTAAAACGAACAAATTTCGATTTTTATCTGAAACTAAAAGAAAATTTGAAAATGTTAAAACTGAATTGGCCGTTTCGAGACATCCAAAAACTTTTATCAAGAATAAATTTTTTGTAAAATAAAAAATAAAAAAGTTTTTCCTCTTTGGAACTCGATCCGTGGACATACGGTATATATTTGAAATATAGGGTATTCTTATACATATATAAATATATATATATATATTTAGGGGGGGGGGGGGCGTCATTTTTAGATCTTGCCCACCCCAACTATTGTTCTAGATCCGGCCCTGCACCACCAACCAACCAGCGACACGATACACCCGAAGAACCATTCACGCATGACCCCCGCATAGTATAAATCCTTCCTCACATACTAATGTAAATTAGTATCAGTCACAGACCATCTACACTATCAGACTTGTCAACTACGTACTAATTTTAAAAACACAGTTTGTACCGCCACCTTTTGTGGTTGGGTAAGTACTAAAAACGGGAAAACGGCGGGAGACGGGAGCTAGGAGCTAGGATTCAATTCAAATATGATAATCTGCCGTATTCTGTAACACAGTGTTTAATTTTTATATATCGATAACAATTTTGAAAAGTGACATTTTTAAATTGTTTTCAAATACCAAGAACATTTATTGTAGGAAAAAAATATCGATAGATAAAATTAAACTTCTGTGTCACAGAATAATTGAGTACTTTTGTATATGAAAATCTGAAAATAATAAATAAAAAACAAAATATTTTATCCATAAAATATTTATTTACAAATTAAAAAAAATGAATCTATAATATTATTTGTTATTGAATCAATATTTGTTGGTAAGTGAATTCCAGAAGATCATGACGATTCATCCTTAGTAACCAATTTCAATCCACTCACGTCGAAAGCTTTCCACTATGGTTTCTGGAAAAAAATATTATTTTCTTTTAATATAACAATAACACATTGCTGTCTCAGGATAAAAAGTAAAATTACAATTAGCCAGTGTACAAAAAAACAAAATGTATATGGTTCATTAAAAATTAAATAATTCAGTTGCAATTTTTAAAATTTACCCAGTTTTATGAAAACATGTTAAATCAATATTAAATAATTACCTTGGTAACTTAAATCACTTAATAAAGTACTTATACGTTATACATTTCACGAAATTAATTCATTTGTTAATTTAAAATTCATATTTAATTGTTATATGTAAGTATACTTCCATGTGAATTAATTGACGTCAAAATTTAACCAGAGTTTTACTAATTAAAGTAAGAAAGTATCCACATTTTAACATTCCGATTGAGCTAATTATCTTGTCATAAAACAAAATATCGTATTTGACAAGGCGATTCATATATACTCATAGATTAAAAGATTCTAATCAACATTCATGAAACCGGGCATTATAAACTTCTTTTTATGGTTGAATATACTATTTTAAACAAATGATAACTTATTCTAATTTTCAATAGAATAATCATTGTTGGAAAACAACTGCAATATAAGAGGTTAACAACTGAAGATAAAATTATTAATACTTACAGATCTTGTCATCGTAGATCAAATTCCACTACAAGTAACACAGAACACACAATTCAAATTTGGTAGTCAATTGAATCTGTTTGAATTATGAAAATTCATAACAAAACGGTTTGTGAAGCTATGATTTCAACGGATTTTGACATTTAACTGGTAGTAAACAGTAAACTTTCAAACTCAAACGAGCTGGTCCGAGCAATACCGAACACTCATTCGGTTACGATATTAGCGCTATCCTGCGGACTGGTGGCGTTGGGTAAGAACTATAACTTTGCAATTAAAAAACCATTGGACTGTCAGCCGCCTGGTATCAGTTCATCTGATGACGGAAGCAGATCTTAGTATCCGAAATGTTGTGTAAAAATAATTTTGTGTTTTCAATAAAGATGTCAGTCCAGAAATCGAGTCTTATTCAGAGTAATATATTATCTTGTGAGTTAAAGTTTAAAGTGAAGTAGGTATGCTATTTTTTTTGCCGTAAGCTCATACGCGTATAGAACTTACATGATTTAAGTATAATCGTTGCCCCATGATGTGTTATATATGGTTAGAAAGAGAAAAAAAATTTAAAAAGAAAGTTTGTTTTAACAAAATACCCAATAACGTCGAATTTTTGAGTAATTTAAGTACAAATTTATAGTTTGTGACATAAATTTGAGATTGAATCCAATTTTAGACCAGTGGTCGTTGAAATGTGTACGAGCCCCTTCTCACTTCAGTTGGCCCACTTGTTAAAAATTCATTTATGCTGACTTAACTAATAGCATTTTTAATAATACGAAAATGAATCTTTACTTTTTATTTAAAATGTAGATTTTCAGCATTATAGCGTAATTTTAAATTCAATTTTTAGCTCAAGATTAAAAATTTAATGGTATAACTTTAACACAAATTTAATATATTAATTACATATTATTTATCAATATTGAATAACGTCGCTTTTAAATGTAAATTGTTACTGTAAATCTTTTAGACATTTTATTTAATAAAACCTTACAATTTTATGACTTAAATTCGTTTATTTTTTTCAGTTTTTCTTGAATTGTTGCTAAAACTAATTATTATTTCATTTTACGTTGAAACAGTAAAATATTTTAGGAAACATATCTTGAAATATCGGTAAAACGACAAAATGTCTGTAATATTAATAAAAATTGGTGATAATTTATGTTAGTTATCATTTGTGTCATATATTAACTAAATAAAATTAAAATAAGCGAATTAGGCCAAATGATGTGGGAAGGGGCTCGTACAAGTATAAGAATATTTCTACTTGAAATTGATGATTTTGTAATAAAAATGATTAAAATTTAAATAAATGTGTTGGATTTTATTAAATTTATAATAAAATTCTTTAAAAATGGTCTAGAAATTATGAATATTTAATTTTATTTCTATATTTGAAATTGTTTGAGAAACATAATATTATCATCCACAAGCTGACAGACGTTATTTACGTTTTAAATTAAAACTTAAATGAATAAAATGTGTGAAAATAATTATGTAATATTATATGTAGAACAAATATTTATTGGGATGTATACAAAGTTTATTCGTTTTTATGTAGAAAAATTTAAAAATAATAAGTTTATAGGTCATTTTCAAATTTAGAATAATGGATTTATTTCTCTATTGTGAGTACAATAGTATATTATTCAATGAGCATGTAATGTGGGCTATTACTCAGGTACTCAGGAGAATGAAGTTTGCAACGCGAGCCGAAAGCGAGTGTTGTAAATCATTCAAATGAGTAATAGCCATTGCATGCGAGTAGAATACTGTACTTTTTCTACGACTATTCAATAGCAATTTGAACTTTTCTGTCTGGATAGGTATAATTAAAAATTCTTATTTGTTATTGTTTGTATATTTAAAATTTTATGATTTATAATTTTTTACCTTTGTTGCAAGATATATATTGGTAATACCATGCGCTTTCAGTATTTTTTTTTTTTAATTTCAAGGGAAGTGATTTTTTTCACCCAATAATCTTAAGATTTTCGTTTCAAATATGCGCGGCGCAGTTTTGATTAATTTTCTATATTCTATAATATCTGGCGGCGTACAAATTTATTCATTCTCACTATCGAAATTGGATTGGACATTGGAAAAACAATTATAACATATGAACATTGTTCTGAGCCAAAGCATACTCGATAATATTGCAATTATGAGTAATGGATGATTCTGATTGGTCCTCCCGTGTCATTACTAACGGCCCACGAGTAATAAGTGAAAACTCACGGCCCGTGAGTAATATATTGTATTGTTTAATTTAAAAAAAATATATAATGAAGGTATTACTTAATGGTCGTGGAAAAATATAATAACATGTTCGTATAAATTACAGATATTTATATAATTTTTAATTATTTCGATAGATTTGAGCAACACTTTTTCCAACTGTATCCCAGCACAATTTGTGTTTGTATTATTATATTTTTGTGTAGGTACTTCTCTACTGTAAGTAATGAAAACTATTTCAAATAATATATTTAAATATATGTATGTGAGTGACATAGTGTATTAAATTGCAAAATTACAAATCCTATTACCTTTTAATGTATAAAAGTTAACAAATGTTGTAGCTAAAATATAGTTAGGTTTGGTAATAATATATTAAAATGGTTTTGAAAGTTTCAAATAGTTTAAATATATTTTAGGCTAATTTTAGAATTTGATGTATTCATTTACTATATTCCAGTGATAATATTATTATTATTTCTATAGACATATATCTCAATGGACGACCGTAAGAAGAAGTATAAGGCAGGTAGTCCATTTAAATGAATACTGCAGTTTTCATCGGGTATTGTACAGGTGTAAATCGAAAAGTAAGACATAGACGTTTAACAAGAGAATTCCGTTTTTCTTTCTCTATTTTATGCACAAATACTTCAAATAATAGTTTTAGATATTCAAATTTTGCATCGAAATCACGTGAAACAAGTATTTCAGCTCTTCACATAAAAGTAAAAATTAATTATAAAGTTTTCATAAGCTTTTAATCTAGGCAGCCATGGATTTATGACAAAAAATAAACAAATGCATTGTTTTTAACTGTCAATTAGAACTAAAACTTTTACCTTTCTGTTAGTCCAGGGTACAGAACCCTTTTTTTCAAATTATTAACACTCGTCTGAAACTTCGTGAGTGGCTTCATTTTAACGTAACCTACAACTTTTTTATTTCCGAAAATTCTCGGAAATGGGCAGTTTTCAATCTGGAAATCGGAAAACACGTCAATTTAACGATGTACTAAAAATGTATGATCAACCATTTGCTTTCTACTTTAATCGTAAGATAATTTGATAATAAAATCGAAAATAAAATTGGCCTACAAAAATATTGGGCCATTTGCCCAGACCTACACCCCCAACATGTCAAAATAACGAGGATATGAAAATTTAACAACAACCAGCTGATTTTCACGCAATTGTTTAATAAATATTAATACTATCAAATGGTCATACTGGCCTACAATTTTCGTGGGCAGTTTTTTCAGACCTACGCCCTAAACATGTCAATTTTACGATAACCCTTTTACTAATTAACAACCATTTCTTCTTCTTTTTATTTCTTTTAAAATGAAGCGTAGAACACCCTGAAATATGTGGCCTACAATATAAATGGGCCATATATGAAATAAATAAATAAAAAAAAAAAAATTAAAATAATTTTACCGCGTAATGTACTTGGAATATACAGGGTGTAACAAAAATAAGTATATTAAATTTAACCAGTGACAGAACTTAGCGAGAGCAACAATATTTCTTAGATATATAATTAAATAATTTTAAAAAATATTTAAAAGTTAGGTTAGGTTAGGCCATCTACTTGATGTCAGATGTCATGTTGGATTGCTTAATTATGAAGTGCTTTTTATGTAAGTTTTTGAGTGAAAACCCCGGATTTCGAGAAAAAAAAGAGAATGTTAAGCAGTTTTCAAAAGAAATATGGCTTTCATCCAAACAATTTTTGGAGATTCGTAAACGTCTTAACCATAAGTTTGGCGAAGTGGTTCTGCCCAAGAGCTGGAATAATGATATCATAGGATACCATCATAGACAAGGAAAGATATATACTAGACCGAGTTTACAATATTAGGAGTTTGTGCCAAATAGAATCGATGGGCGCCATAACGAGACGCTAATAGAAAGGCGGGAAATTTAAAAATAGGAAAAATATGTTTTCTGAAACTAACAAAATATAGACATATGTATACCGTAAAGACTGAAAACAATCAAATTCAATAATAAAATATATTTGTAGATAAAACAAATAGCGAAACAAGCTTTGTAAACAAATAACTAAAGAAATAAAATTGAAAAACTCTCACTAACAGAAATGACAGATTGCTGGGCTGCCAACATATATAAATAAAATTCACTACAACTGAAGAAAATATTTATTATAATTATTGTAAAAATAATGTAAATTAAATATTGTTCGTACTTTTTATTGGGCGATTGAGCTTTATTATTTTGAAATGAAGAAATGATGTAAAATATGTAATTTAAGTTACTGCATAGTTACTTTTTTTCATTATGTTGTAGAATTTACACTAGAATTAGCGTCTCGATATTTATTCAATTCGGCACAAAGCTGGACATTGCCGCCATGATGGAAGCTCGGTCTAGTATATATTTTTCTTTGTCTATGGATACCATTCATCTTCTTATAAGGACATTAGAATTAATAAGAAATATTTATTGCACGAAAGGTAAGTCAAATATTGTTCAAAATATACTCATAAAATGTATAAATTAAAAAAAAAAAATAATTCTGCAAATTAATTTCAAACCACGACAGGTATAACCGTAAATTTGTATTCACAGTTCCGGATCGTCCGCAGCATTACCATTGAATTGTTCTTCAACATCGTCTACATCATCCTCAAGAATAAAAATTAATCCATCGCCATCAATTGATCCTTCGACATTGTTAAGATCATTATCAGAAACAGAGATTAATCAATCGCCATCCATTTCAAGGTTGATGTACTAATATAATTATTAATAATTGACTAAAATAAACACTAAACATAAAAGTGTATAATACAGAAAAATTAAATAGTATATGACAAGAAATAAAGAGAAAATAATTGATAACAGTGGCGTAGCTAGAACCCTTTTTGGAGGCGCTCGAACGCCCCCAAAATTCCAAAATCTGCGTGCATTTATTTAAAATATACAATTTAATAATTAATTATTAAAATTTTAAATTAATATCTCCTACAATTTTCCATTATAATCCCAAAAAGTATAAGTATTTCAATCTAATAAGCTATTTTTTAAAAACATATTAAAATTTCTCAGATTTTCAGAAAGAAAAAGTTTTTTCCAATTTGCCAACTTTTCTTCGCAAATTTTATATTTTCGAATTTTACATAAAATTTTAATCAAAAAACAAGTGTTCTATTTTCTCACATTAGAAATATTAATACGAAGTAATTCAAATCAAATTAATTTTTTTTTATATACCGAATCATAAAATGTAATTTTTGTCTTTTTTTGTAGGTTAAGCGAAACGACCCAATATTTCTGTAGGCCACTACATTACTTAATCGCAAAAAAGCTCACCTATCATGTATGCTTCGTGGCCTACAAGTGTTAATCAGTAAAAGGGTTATCGTAAAATTGACATGTTTAGGGCGTAGGTCTGAAAAAACTGCCCACGAAAATTGTAGGCCAGTATGACCATTTGATAGTATTAATATTTATTAAACAATTGCGTGAAAATCAGCTGGTTGTTGTTAAATTTTCATACCCTCGTTATTTTGACATGTTGGGGGTGTAGGTCTGGGCAAATGGCCCAATATTTTTGTAGGCCAATTTTATTTTCGATTTTATTATCAAATTATCTTACGATTAAAGTAGAAAGCAAAGGGTTGATCATACATTTTTAGTACATCGTTAAATTGACGTGTTTTCCGATTTCCAGATTGAAAACTGCCCATTTCCGAGAATTTTCGTAGATAAAAAAGTTGTAGGTTACGTTAAAATGAAGCCACTCACGAAATTTTAGACGAGTGTTAATAATTTGAAAAAAAGGGTTCTGTACCTTGGACTATGTGTTTTGTGTTAACTTACTGCTCTAATGCAAATTCAGTTATAAATGACAGTTCAAAATAACGCATTTGTTTATTTTTTGTCATAAATCCATGGCTGCCTAAACAAAAGCTCAAAAAACTAACTTTATAATTAATTTTTACGTTTATACGAAAAGCTAGAATAATCGTTTCATATGATTTAGATTGCAATATATAACTATTTCTTGAAGCATTTTTGCATAAAATAATTAGATGTTTGTGCAAAGAAAAACTGAATTCCCATGTTAAAAACCTATATCTCACTTTCCGATTTATATCCTGTACATGTTAATTTAAATTAATAAATGATTATATAGTATAAAAATACACGACTACTCAGTGGTGTACCCAGAGGGGGGGCGATGGGGGTGATCGCCCCCCTAGACCAACATATTTTTTTATGTATATACACACACATAATTAGGGGAACGCCGAAAAAGCTTTGTATTTAAAAGTATGTACACTCTGTTTTTTGTATTTGTGTTGGAAATTCGAAATTCTTGATCTACAAGAAATAAAAAGTGACAATATGACACCCAAATATAGCCACCTAATAAAGATTGATAATCATTTGTGGAGATTTTAAATATTGCTCGGTCTTTAGTTTTATTAAATATGGGTGTTCAATTTGTATTCACTATAGTTCAAGGGTTAACAATCATTTCTGTTTTTGTCGTCGTTTCAATTTTCTTATTTTCTTGTTTAACGTTTCTTATATTTTAATGTTAACCTTCCTACCTTAATATCTTAAAATATCTTTTTATTATAAAATATAAATATGAGAAAATGAAATCAAAACATGAAATTATTTAGTCGCCCCCGCTAGACCAAAATCCTGGGAACGCCACTGCGACTACTAATGCTTAATTATAAAACAAAAACCCTAACAAGGAATCTATTTAGACTGTAAAGAAAAAAAAATAAATAAATAAATAACGCGGGATATGATATTCAGCTTTTTTCAAAAGTTGGTAGGTGTACAACAGTTTATAAATAAAATGTACGTATGATATTTCGTCGCGTTTAAGGCAAAACGGCCTAAGCGCCAAAAAATCGTAATTTGCTATTTTGGTACCGTTCGATAGATTGTAATTTGCGATTTTGGTACCGTTCGATAGATTGGCGCAATCTCCATCTATTAAACACAGTGGCATAAGTACGAAAAAATTATTTAAGTAGATATTTCACTTTGAAGTTGCGCAAGCGACAATCACAATTTTAATACGCAGGCGTAAAATGGCATAAGCTCCATTTCTACGTAGTTTCTTATGGGTGAATGCAGAGTGAAATGGCCCGAGTTATTGATGTCAAAGTAAGTGTTTTAAAAATTATTGTTATCATTGTTTGCTATAATTCATTTTAGTAAAGATCAAAGTTTTCTCATAGTATATTTTTATAATAATACAGATTCAATATTTGTCACAAAACTTGTTTAAACATTCTGTCGCTTGTGCCATCGACCTGCAAAAAATCTGTTCGGGTGCAACCGACAATCTACATGTTAAATTCATATCTCAAACTATCGGCAACAATAGGTCATTCATTATTTGTTCCTTTCACATTTTAGTTTTTTTCAATATTTTATACTTTAATGCTTGTAATTAATTAAAGTTCATGTAATGATAATGACAGATTATTATATTTTTCCGCGTTCAAAATATTAGCGCTTAAGTCATTGTCCCGAGGTCAGAAAATCATTGAATTAGCTCTTTCTCTTCCATCAGCACTTGAAAATAATGATTTGATGGAAGCACTGAACAATGATGTGTTATTTTCCGATGCTCATATAGTAGAATACTTAAAAAGTTTATGTGAATTAAAAGTTATACCACCAAGATATCATCAAGAATACTTGTGTTTGAAGTATGTGTCTTCTGTTTCTGATGAACTAGATGAGACGTGGAAGATTATTAGATATAGTCATTTTATTTCATATCCAGTCCTGCCGGTAAAGTAACTAAAGTACAAAACATCAGTGGTAGATTTTTTAAATTTTTATTAATTTTGTCTTTTTGATGTTTGTATAATTATTAGAGATGGGATTTTAGGTTGCAAAATTTGTAAAAATAGGTACCTAAATAAGTATAAAAAAAACTTGTTGTAGGTAACAAATATATGGGATTAGGTTCTAAAATTAGTTTTAGGTGACAATTTTTTTTAATACTTTATTGAGTATATTTGTAAATATACATATAGGTATAAATAAACATTTTTTTATAATTAACAATTTACATATTTGTAAATTGAATATAAGTAAAAAAAATTGCTCCATAAATTATTAAAATTATATTGGTGAAATTCTGTGCAAATATATAAATCTTGCAGATTTATGGCTAATTACAACGTTGTTACTTAAATGTTAAACCTTTTTAGACTTGGATCTTAAAATTTTGCACAGAATTTCACCAACGTAATTTAATTACAATAATTTCAGTCTAACTTATTTTTATGACATTATGACTGTAACAAACTAATATCTTTTCAATATTTTCTATATTGAGATTGTGTCGTTTGTCTGTTAGCACATTTTTATAGAGGGAAAATGAACGCTCTACGTCACAAGACGTTACGGGGGCGTATTTAAAGGTGTTAGCATCTTTTGTGGATAAATTTTCTGGCATTTCTACATCCTCTCCCATATATATTTTACATAGAGTATTCATGATGTGAAACCCAGGATTTTTATTTACGACCTGAACAAATTTAAATTTAACAATAGATGCTACCCTTCCTTCACATGATTTAATTTGATCTCGTAATGTATTAAATATTTTCATTGACTCCATAAGTGGAGTTCCTACAGATTCTAGCTTTGTGATGGTTTCACTTATTGTTTTAAAGTTATTTTCAATATAAATTAAATCTCTGTGCATTGCCGAGTTCGAAAACAATTCTTGAACTTTCTTCACGCTTACAGCTTCTTCACCTTGAAAATCCATTACTACCTTCAAATTAAAAAATAATGTGAAACCTAAAATTAAGTTATTTTCATATAAATACCCTTTTAACGTCCTCAAAATGTTCGGCATAAAATACTGCTGCATTAAGCCATGTACCCCACCTGGTTAGAACAGGTTCTGGAGGCAAAGGTATTCCGGGCGCTGTATTTCTATAATGCTCAACCCTAGTGGGTGCTTTCAAAAAGACCTTTTTTGTGTTCGAAATTAGAGCATCAACTTGGTCAAATTCAGATCGTATGACCTCTCACACTCTATTAAGTGCATGAGCCAGACATGTAAAATGAATAAGGTTAGGATAAAATACTTTAAGGCTGATTGCACTTTTCAACATATAGGATGCTGCATCAGAGTAAAGTAATCTGACTCGCGCATATTGAATACCTTCGGGCCACAAGACACCTGAAAAAATGAAAAATAAAGTAATAGATTTATAAATATAATTTTTGTCCAACTTGTCCAGAAAGTGACCTTTTTCTTAATAGTTTGACAGACCGTGCCCAAAGTAAAAGAACTGTGCGTGAAATACAATTTTGCGCACCAAAAACTGTGTGCAAAGTGTGATTTTGAGCACGGCCTGTTCGCATTATTAAGAAATAAGTCACACGCAAAACAGGCACTCAAAAGGTCACTTTTTCGGCAAGTACAACAAAAAATATCGCGTGTGTCACGTGCGCAAAGCAATTTACGCTCGGCTGAGTTGGAGCCCTCGCCAAATGCGACGGGCCGCTCGGCTTGTGCTGCAACATGCCCGCGAAAATCGCTTACTTTGCGCACTTTTTCCATAAATAAATATTATAAAATTTCGAACTTACAAAGAGACTCATTTACAAAACGTGCAACCGTCACATGGTTTGTCTTTTCAAGTACTCTGCAGGTAAGAAGATGTGGAATACTTGGACCATCATTTGACAATTTACCGACAATCAAATTTGCGATGTATCGTCCCTTAACATCAGTCGTCTCATCAACACATATCCAAACGTTAATGTCACCAATATCATGCTGAATATCTTGAATTGTCTAAAATAAGTTTTATGAATATAAACTAGAACGACCACAACACAATGTTTTACTATTTACCTTTTCGTAGCATTTCGGTAAGTAATTTTTACTTAGGGTTGTTCGATCCGGAATGCTTTTGTTACAATATTTTTCCAAAAACTGTCGAAATTCGAAACAATCCAGTTTTGCCCAAGGTATATTAGCGGATATCAAGGCGTTGCACAAGTCAAAAGCAAATTTATTTTTTTCAGTTTGCAACTTACATTCAGTAAGTTGAAGTTGAATTTCAGGTTTTTCTTCAACAAGCTTTTTATGTTTTTTACTTTGCTCATGTTGTATAATATGTGAATTTTGTTGGCAAATGATCTAAAATAAATAGTAAAAAGTTAAACAAATAAAACCATTGTATTTGTTATTGAATTGTTAGTAAAAAAAATACTTAACCTCATTTTTTTAGATACTTACAACTTTAGCGCAAACTCTGCAAAATACATTATTGTCGCATATTTTAAATATACGTTCCTTATTTTTTAACCACTTTTGAAAAAGCTCTACTCTTTGCGTTACTTTAGGCATGATTTAAATACTAACTCACAGATCAAGCAATTACGAAACTGCTACCAATCTTACCAACTGTGCGCGATGAAAATAAATTCTCAGGATAGCCAACTTCAAAATTACAAATAAATCTGTAAATAAGTGCGGGAATTTAATAATAAAAATAAAAAACCTAATTTAGGTACAGTAAAACAATGATTTAGGTAATAAATATTGTAATTAGGTGCAATTCTCGCAAAAACCAGATTTTAGGTGAAATAGGTAAAATCAAATAGGGCTCAAATGAGAGCATTTCTTTCGAAACGGATTTTGTACTATACCACCTAAAAATAGTACTTACGTAGCAAAATAGGTAAAAACACTAAAATCCCATCTCTAATAATTATATAAGCGCAAGATTTTTAAACTGATATGTTTAAAAAAAGTTTATTAAATAAAATATATTCTAATATGTATTTCAAATAAATCCTTTAACAGTTCTTTAATAATTACAGTTATTACAGATCATGTCACAAACGCCGTTATCCGTCTAAATTATCAAAAATTAAAATGGCATATCTTCGCGCAAGCAACATTTGCGATCAAAACTTACGTTAATGTAACTGTCTTAACCGACATATAAATTTGGCATAAACACCACATAAACGAAACATTTGGCATAAGTGCCAATCAAACAACATAATTCTAATTATCATGCAGTTCTTTAATTTATATTTACATTTAAATACACACAAAAATTCAGAAAAAAATCTGCTTACCTTTAATGCAGTTAAGACATTAAAAATATATTTGTATAAATGCGCAGACAGTTTTTTTGTGTCTCCTGGCTTATTATGAAAATGGCGCTTGTGGCGTTTTGCATTGAACGCGACGATTTATATATATTTACATATTTCTTTTGTTTAATTTCACATGTATTATACCAATTATTATTGTATAGTATCCTGTAACTTATGAAATATGTTTATTACAACAATATGATCATAAATTCATTCAATAATGAGTAATGTTACAAAAAATATATAAATATTTATTAAAATTAGCACAATTTAGCATTTAATGTTTGTTTTTTTCATTATTTAAACATTCTGTAGTTAAATTAATGTAATAATTAAATTTAAATATTTCGCCAGTTTAGTGTAAAAACAATATATAAATATAAATATAATATATATATATATATATATATATATATATATATATATATATATATATATATATATATATATATATATATATATATATATATATATAGAAATTGTTTAGAAATTATAAAAATTCGAATTACTGAAATTACATTTGCAAAAATGTTTGAGAAACATGTGTCATTGTCGAAATGTTAACATGTTTTCCAATTTTAAAGAAAGCTTTCCACAGCCTAATCATACAATTACTGCAGATATTTTATAAGAATTTGTATCAATTAAATGTTCATTAATTAATATTAAAATTATAACCTCTTTAAATTAATGTGTCATGAAGTGAATTTAACCATATGATTTGGAAATTGTGTTCATAAATAATATGTACAAAATAAAATGCATCAAAATACAAGGTAGGACAGAAAGGACGAATGTTTTCTAAAACGTTACAAAATTAATACTTTTCGCTCAAGAAGAAATTTATTGACATTTGAATTCGCAATAACATAGCATTTGACAAAATCAACTGTGGATGGAAAACATCATCACATCATCTTGCATGTGGTGTCCGTTATCATTAATGCATTTCTTCAGACGTTCTATGAAATTTGCAAACACTCTTTCCAACGTCACTTAGTCAACTTGGGAGACTTCTACACGAATAGCCTCTTAAAATCCAACAGAACTACACGAAAGACCGCTACACAAACCCAAAGTAACGATTTGATACGTTGCGAGCAAAACTGTTGTAATCGTTCTGTATTTTTTTCGACGACGATAATGGAACTGCTGTTATCATGAATTTGGAGCGCTATATCGAGATGACACACTTCTTTTTTGTTTTGTTGAATTACGAAGAAAACGTTTTTCTATTCGAAGTGTGCAGTTCCAGTGAGTAATAAACTCTTTATGTTTTGTAATATGTGACCATTTTATTTTATAGATTTCATACGTACTTACTACTATTCCTTCAATATTATATACGTATGTATAAATTTTACATTCCAAATATATACAATATTTAAAAACTATTCGCAATACAAAAAGTGGGCTATGTAAGAGGGAAAACAAAGTGAAATCATCATATCGTAAAAAGAAGTTAAAAGAAAATAAAATGTAGAAAAGTTCCTGATACAATATTTAGAATTTAAACAAGTTCGAAGGAAAAAAAATCATGTAATAAAAGTGGTTAATTATAAACGATAAAATATTTATTTTTAATTTTTATTAGTATAATGTTATATAATTGTTAATTATAATTAACAATTTATATGTATTTTTGATATAAATAATTATAATATGAAGGTTTCTATTTTTTCCTTTCAATTTATAAGTAATCTGAAAAAACAAGTGAAAATCAATTATTGGTTATCATTGTTGAAAAAGTTTCATTGTTGTTCGTATCGTCGAAGAGCAAAAATATATTTTAAAAAATGGTAGAAACGGCAGAAACCCATCATAAATTAACTTATGTAGAATTTAAAAGTATTATTAATTTCTTTAATGTTATAATAATTATTAAGTTTCTTCGTTTCGCTATGCTACATTATATCGCAAAACGTGACGTTTATTATCACTGTGTTTCACGATTTTCCATCTACCGCTGCGGTAACAATTTAAATAATTAAAAATTATATTGTATTTCTGTTCGATGCGTTTGCAGTAAATAATTTAGTACTTTTCAATAATACTTTGGGCTTTATTACCGTATTCTGCAAAAATGTTTTATTCCCATTTAAACAGATGTTTCATAAATACTGAATCTTTATCACCTGCGACGCTTTTTACCGCAAGTTAAGTACTAGAACAGTGGAACGAACAAATTATTCATAGTTAATCACGAATTGAAGAGAACAGCAAATTTGACCGCCCCGGCTAATGGGCATACACATAATAGCGGAATAAACAAACTTCTTAAACAATGAAATAACCTTATCATTAATGTTCTATTTATTTTAATTAAAATAAATAGAAAATAAATTAAAAGATTATTTTATAATTTTATTAAAAACTAAGAAACATTTATTAATAATTTAAATCTGTTGAAATAATAATTATTATTTTAGGTGTAATAGCTGATCGCATTTATCAATTGGAACAAAATTACGTCACTATTATAGACTTTTTCAACAAAAAAAAAGAAAAAGATCAACCAGAACAGCGTCCAGGGCCATCTGGTAATACAACCACCTCGATAGCCAGAGCCAGAGATGACAAAGAAAAAAAGAATGGTTTATTTTTAAATAATTTAAAAAAATTAATTAATATTATTGTTTATGTTTCAGAGAAAAAAAGACAAAAAAATAGACGTAGTCGTCAAAGACAAAATAAAATTTAAAAAAAATTACACTAATGATAAAATTTTAAAAAAAAAGACAAAAAAGAGGAAAAAAATGAACCACCAATTGTAAGTTTGTAATGTAAAATATTTTATTGTTTTTTAATTGAAGTTATATATTTCAGATAAAAAATTATACCATATATTATTAAAAAAAAATTACAAATTAATTAAATTATTTTCATTTAAAAAGAAAACTACTATTTATATTTATAGAATATTTATTTAATTTTTTCACAATTTTAACTTTGTCACAAATTAACTGTTAATTAATAAAACAACCAAATCTGTTTACCTTACTACTTTAAATCGAAAATCTAAGTGCTCTATTGACAACTGTAGAGCATCGATATGACATCTGGTGACTAAATTTTGAACTAGTGCATGACGGTAGGTGCGAGCAAAACAACATAATGTTAGCATACATTTTTTTAAAGTATTTCTTTTATACGAAAATGAATGTTGTAAAACACGGTAAAAGCAATATTATGTGTTGTGTATACAGGTGTCATTCGCTTATGAGTAGCGAAACTCATTTAAGTTTCCACATTTTTCCAAAAATAGATAAAAACAAAGTGAGTATAACCACAAATGCAGGTTTTTAACAAACATTGGAGCTTGGAAGTATGTTTTACGTTCTGGAAAACAAATTTCCAAATATATGAGAGTATGTTCGATGAGACAGTGACTTTATTCTTCCAGTTAATATTATTAATAATTATATTTGAAACATATTTATGATTATTTAAATTTTTAGAAATTCCTTCTCAACGGAGAAATTAAAAAAAAGTGCTGTACCATCTTTGTGACGACAGAGCACTTTTTGAAGACAGAGTGATATTACATTTATAATTTCTCGATAACTATCGGTAATTCCACATAATATAATGTGTTTCGCATTCAGAACTTCTTCGCCTGTTTACAAGATTAATATTTTAAATAAAGTAGTAAATGCACATTATATACAATCATACCTTCAACAATAATCCTAGAATGATGATTAGCATTTAGAAAGTCTAATATCTGAACAATACATAGATTCATTTTGAAGAAACACAAGCAAAATTGTATCATATGACAGTGACAGATTGTACACCTACCGTCATGCATCCGCCATGTTGAAAGTGCTTGCAGCGCCTCTATCGGTCATTTCAGTTGAGAATATTAAATATTACATCTCTATCCAGTTTATTATAGTCAAAATTTAAATAAATTTCTAAGTAGGTACCAAATTTAAAGTTTTAGATCATATTTTAATATATATTTCCAAGAAAATCTGTTCTGAATTTTAAGTAAAATATTACTTACAATTTGTCAATATTAGCAAAAATATAATATGTTACTCCCATTTATATAAAAGATTTAAATACTAATATTGAAAAGTTTAAGATTCAATTTTAATATACTTTTTTATAAACAACTGTTACGGGTTTCAAGTAAAATACCACTTTCAATTGTCCAATTTTACCTAAAATCTAAACAAATCTTTATATGAATGATGAAAACAAAGATACGGAAAATAGAAATTTTTGGAAGTTTGATATAAGACCTGCTATCATAAACGAAAAAATCTTCAACACACAGACAGACAAACTTCATTATATAAATAGTTAAACCGTGTTGTGGAGACCTTAAATTGTACTAATTCATGAAAAACTTACTATCGAATTTTAGAACCGAAAACATTTGCTCCCTTACATATGTATATAGGTTGACAGGAGTTTAAAACAAGATTTTTAATGAATAATTTACATATAATAAATAAAAAAAAAATTAATTAAAATTTTTAGGCATCGAAATCTGATATATGCATTTTTTATGCTTACATATCTTTCTGGTCATTATAATATGTTTTATCAGTTTTTTAAATGTTAAATGTAAACATAATAGTTATTTATTTTGTTCTGGACCATAGGAAATACAATGATAAAATTTTCATATGGCTGTAAATTCTACCCTATTAACTTTAGTACAAACGAGTAAATACAAAAAATTGAAAATGATCAAATTTAAAAACTGCATGTAACAATTTCTAAATTATTGGTTACTTGCCGTTTAGTTCGTGAAAGAGAGGCAAAATAAAAAAAAATACTAATTATTAATAATCAACAAAAGAGTAGGTATCCGTTAGGATTTACATTTGAATTTCCCGCCAAATTGCAATTACCTAAATATGATTAATAAAATCAAAATAATTATATAATTAATAAGGTTGTATTTTACTTTAATAAATATTAACATGCTTACAATTAAATAAAATTATAAAAATATATTTTTTGACTTTAGTTGTTAGTTCACCTGTTTATCCTATTTTTTTTTTATAACAAATTGCAGTCTGTCAGTTTGTGAGTTTGTGCTCTTTCTTTCAGAGTATTTTGTATTATTTTTGCGTGTATTTAGTGGAAATTCGGCTTGAATTTTGTGTAAGTGCATTTAATTTATTAATAATTCATAATATAAATAAATAACGAAGATAGATTTGTGAAAAATTCATGAATCTCATTGCGATTTGAACCCAGGGGTTCATTGTAACCAAGTTACTTAAATTCATTGTTGAAACACATCTAAACAGTTATTTACACATAATATAGTTATAAATACGTACAAATTTATTTTTAAATACTAAATTTATACATCGTTTAAAAACACAATATGTAAGACATTTCTTTATGAATTTTACGTATTATAGGTAAAAAATAGATTATATATCTATTAAATAAAGACAAAATAATTATTTATTCGCAATATCCCAACTTTCACATGTTGAACTCGTCCGGACGAATAGACTTTTCGTGAAAATTGTATTCGTTTTTTGTCTTGCGTAAACTCCGGTTTGCATTTTAAATGATTTCTATAATTTCATAAAACATTAATTCAGTTTTCATTAACTCAAATCAAACCTGAACCGCACAAGAACCCATTTATCAAAAATCTGATGTGGCCAACACATGACCTCCCGCCAATTCCATGTTTAAAATAGCAGTGAGCTTTAAGTAAAGTATCATTACCGGTTAATCGTTTGTAAATAAAATCTAATTTGTTGTCCAATAAAAAGAAAAGTCTGTAATACGAAATTTTGGATTGTTTTATTGTTTTTCCTCAAAAATTTGTTAGAGCTCCAAATTAAGTACTACATCCGATTTATCATATATGGTTAAAATCTAATATGTTGTTTCAAATTATATATGAGTTTTAAATATCAAATTTGAGAAGTTTTGGATCATATTTTAATAGGCTTTAAGGAAAAATCGTCACACACGTACATTCTTATAAAAATCAGCATCATCTTCTAGGTGCTCTAAAACGCAATCTTTGTAAATTCTTCGCCGTACATAATCCATTTCGTAAATGTGTAGTTGTAAATTAATATTAATTTATAGTGCTGCAAAAATAGCAATTAGCAAATTTAAATCAGATCATCCTGTACATCTAACATTTATGTATGATGGAAAATATATTATTTTTACAAACCTTAATAAAATATTTTACTATTATATTCTCATTAACACGGTTTCATTATTAATTTTAATATAATTACTGTCTGTCAGTGACATTTGTTTAAATATGTCAAACCTGTCATTAAAATTATGATTTTGTTTGACGCATAGGCCAGGTGATACATGGAAATAAATTATATTATATATTCATATTTAAAGTTATTTACTACATGTTATTATCGTAGAATTGAAGACTAAACCATTATATTCCATTTTAATTAGTAAAAGTTGCTAAAAAATTATATTCAATGAATTTTTCACAAGAAAAACTGTTAAAAGCTTGTATAAATGATACTTCCGGTTATCCGATATACACTAAAAACTAATGAGCTCTTCCCATATTAGTATAGAATGGGTATACAAAATTTCAAATTTTTGTGATTGATAGTTTTTGAGTAATCGTGTCCACATGATCCACACACACACACAGACACACACATACATACCTACAAGACATCATTGTAAAAATGTTAAAATCGGATTCTGGGGACATCAAAACGTGCTTATTATATAAAATCTCTATATGCTATTTTTAGCACGATCCCTATACCTCCCTTACCTAGGGTAGCGGGAGGTAAAAAACAAATTAACCTAAACCGAACCCAGTTTCTATCGGATTCGATGCCCCGATCACAACACAAATATAATGCAATTGTGTTTAGGGCCAGCTGTTGACAGCAGTTGAAAGATCTGATTATTTTAAATTAATTATTATCAAACGAATGCAGTGCTACATCTTTTTCATTAACTGTTCCCTATATTCTTTTAGGAAGAACCGTTGTTTCTTACTCCTTCACTCATTTCTGGTCAATACATTTTCTACAAAAAGTCCTTCTACATTCCAATCTTTTGCAACACAGTTCTTTCTTCTTCATACTCCCGACATTGAAAATTTTATGATTAGCTTCTTTCTTGGCACAATGGAACAAAAGTAAAATAAGGATCGGCATTAAATTGAGATGATTTGCTCCCTTAGTATTTCATATGCTTCTATTTTATTGTTAATGCATATATTTATGCATAAAATACTTATTAAACCATGAAAATCTTACCATTTAATTGATAAGTTTCAGAACTTTTGGCTATTTCATATTTTGTCAATATTTCACTTTTACAATATGTATAATTGCAAATATATACGTAGTTTCCAACATCACTTTATCAATTTAAGCGACTTCTACGCGAATAGCCTTAGCCTCTTAAAATCCGAGAGAACTGCACGAAATGGGAATGCAGTTACCGTAAACTTGGAGCGCTATTTCGAGATGATACACAGTTTCTTTTTGTCTTAAATACGTTCCAGCAGGATGGAGCGACAGTCCAAAATTGTTTGTAAACTTGCCTTCAGAAATGCATAAATGATAACGGTAACCATATGTACTATGTTGTTTTCCACACTTGATTTTGTTCAATGCACTATATCATTAATCTGTCAATTTTTTTTTTTATGCAAAAAGTATCAATTTTGTGACGTTTTAAAAAACCTTCGTCTTTTTTGCCCAATCCATTATAACAACATTGTATTCTTTTGATAAAGAATTGATTAGCAATATGATATTCAAATAATCCATGTTGATTTTAACAATTAACTTCTTTTTTTGTAAATATTTTGTGAAATATAAATCTTTGTTGATAGTTTGTTGTGAACGAATCGTACTCGCGCCAAATTGAAATAGCTGTCATCTGCCTAATTTGAAAACTAGAAAATTTAACGATGTGATTTTGTTACATATTTCTGTTTTATATATTTAAAGTAAAAAAAAAATTATAAAATGAAAAGTGTATACCACTTTTAATGAGAAATATTATAATGACGAAATAAGTTCATGATTGAAACATAAATTTTATCGTATTTGTATTATATTGAATTTTACAGATTTGTTTAAATAGAAATAAATCCACTGAAAGTGATTTGTATATATGCCACTAGACAGAGGTAAATTTCATTGCCATCACATGGCTGCGTTAGCTAATCATGCACACTACAACATTTCCGTCACGGATACAACTTAATCCTGGTCGACGAAGAAAACAACTGATATTACAGTGCAAACAGTTGAAGATCTATATTCTTCAACACCACATAGATCCACTGATCGCGCAGTTTCCGAGGAAAATGTTGAAGAATTAAGAATATGAATTATCCAAATTTAAGAGAGCAATGGATTTTAATCATTGTGGAGTATTAATAGCCGATCTTTTACCATCATACGTTAATACCACCATTTTTAGTGACACCACAATTCACTGTGAAACAAATTCACAGAACAAGAAATATTGTGAGGGCAAGAATACACGTAGAAAGGCCCATAGGAAGAATTATAACTTTTCAGGTCTTATATATGATTCTTTTTTTTAATTCATTATTCATCTTTAAAGTTTGTGGGGCTTTGGCAAATTTTCAATATCCACTTATAAGGGAAGTTTGAATATTTTACAATGAACAAAGTATGTAATTGAATTTTTGTAAATATATATATATATATATATATATATATATATATATATATATATATATATATATATACAAATGCCTGATACAAGCAGTTACGTGTTACAAATTTATGCGGTATTCAAGTGATGAAAAATAAACTAAGTTTTGCTAATAAACTCATAAAATAGTAATTATCTTTCTTAATTTTAATTAGCTGTTACGACGTCTCACTTCAGTTTTTAATTTTGTTTATTTTAACTTTTTGCATCACCTACATGCTCTGTAAGTTTATAACACGCATTCATTAACACTTTTTATATTATTTATGTACATATGAACAAATATATTTTATTACGATAATCTACTTCTCAAATCTTGCATACCTACTTCTTTTATTTTCCATGTCCAATATTTTTCAAATGCATTTTGGATTTTATTAATTCATTATATTGCAAAATTTCTTACAGTGTTATAAAATTAGCTTTATAAGAAACTATTTAATTCTAAAAAAAATATTTTATTTACACTTTACAATAACAGCTATTTAAATATAGCGCTAATGCGGTTCGTTCACAACAAACTCTTTAAAGATAGTTGAGAAAACGGGAGCCTACTTTCACCTTTCGTAATTCCCTGTCAATTTTGACGACATCATTTTCAGAGTTAGGAATAAAAAATAATACCAGAAATAGCTTGGTACTTATCAAAATTTTTTAACACCATATACCTTCAAAAACTAATATGTTGATTCCAATTATATACGACTTTTAAATACTATATTTGATTAATTTTAAATTATGTATTAATATAATCTTTTAAGAAAATTTATAATATAAAAATTTAAATTTTAAATTCAATAATTCCGCTAAATAATACGTCATGTTGTACTTTCTAGATGGCACTATAGTATAAAGCTTGATTTACACTGTCCTTTAATTTGCAATAAAATATATGAAACTACAATACTATGTTAAGTACAGATATTGTACGACCAAGCAATATGTGCCCCTGACCTCGACGCGGAAGGCACGCGTTGACGTAAATATTCAACCAATAACATTTGAGAATTTTGCCGCGAACGTGTAAGTACATACAGAATAAAAGTAAAAGTGTAGTGGCGGCGGCGACAGGCGTATTAATAAATGAATTATAATTATGGAGAAGATATAATATGTATATAATAAACGACATTTAAAGAAATGTTTATGTATTTCATTTGTGTTCTAAATAAATCCTTTTTATACATGAACCGCTAAAATTTGTTTAGAAAACTTCTGTCTCCGAATGTACTGTTAATGGCTTGGAATATAAAATTCGAAATGCATAAATATCACTCTGTACATTTCTGGCCATGTTCATTTTTCGAAACGTACATTTATCGCCTTGTACTTTTTTCCTAATTTATATATTTCCTCCTTGAAAATATATTGCCCTGTTTATTTCTCTCCATGTATATTTTTTCGAAAGTATAAATCTCCTCCTTGAAGTTATATTGCCCTGTACATTTGTCACCTGATTCATTTTGCGAAATGTTCATATCTATACCATGAACTTGAAACGAATTTGAAATTGGTGCGTTGGCATATCGAAGTACACACGGAAAACAAAATATATTTTATTTAATTTATAGTTTGCAGACTAATATTTAGTTCTTTTACTTATTTTTAGATGGCATATTTGAAAGACATGAATTTCAAATTCAAATTATTACCGATTTGGTATTTTCATATTCCTGGAGTATCATAATATATATTTTATAGTATTATTCTAATATTTCTTTCGACTTTAATTATTATTATTATATTATATTTATAATAAAATAGTATATTATACTAGCGAAAACTCGGCTACGCCGAGTATTCCCTAGGGCTCCGCCGATAGTGTTTTATAATAGTTTTACTTACGTTAAATCCGTCTGGGAACAATTTAAACGCAAAGTGCTAACGCTAAGAGTCTTTCAAAATATTTTTTTACCGCCCACCCAAACAACCCACGCAACCTGCCCACCCAAACTGCCCACTCAAAATGCCCACGCAACTTGCCCACCCAAACTGCCCACGTAACCTGCCCACCCAAAATGCCCACGCAACCTGCCCACCCAAAATGCCCACGCAAACTACCCACCCAACCTGCCCACGTAACCTACCCACCCAAAATGCCCACGCAACCTGCCCACTCAAACTGCCCACGCAACTTTCCCACCCAAAATGCCTACGCAACCTCCCCACCCAATCTGTATGGCAGCCCCCGATGATACCTCTCATTTGATACCAAACACGACATGGTTCTGACAACTTTAAGCAAAAAACAAAAGCCGATCGAGCTGTCAAATTTTTGATATTTCTGCATGACAGTCCTTGACGTTACCTTTCATTTGATACCAAACACGACATGGTTCTGACAACTTTAAGCAAAAAACAAAAGCCGATCGAGCTGTCAAATTTTTGACATTTCTGCACGGTAGCCCTTGACGAACCCTTTTATTTGATACCAAACACGACATAGTTCTGAAAACTTTAAGCAAAAAACAAAAGCCAAATCGAGCTGTCAATTTTTTAACATTTTTGTATGGCAGCCCTTGACTTTACCTTTCATTTGAAACCAAACACGATATGGTTCAGACAACTTTAAGCAAAAAACAAAAGCCGATCAAGCTTTCAAATTTTTGACAGTTCTGCATGTCAGCCATTGACGTTACCTTTCATTTGATACCAAACACGATATGGTTCTGACAACTTTTAGCAAAAAAACAACAGCCGATCGAGCTGTCAAATTTTTGACATTTCTGCATGACAGCCCTTGACGAACCCTTTTATTTGATACCAAACACGATATAGTTCTGACAACTTTAAGCAAAAAACAAAAGCCGATCGAGCTTTCATATTTTTGACATTTCTGCATGACAGCCCTTGACGTTACCTTTCATTTGATACCAAACACGACATGGTTCTGACAACTTTAAGCAAAAAACAAAAGCCGATCGAGCTGTCAATTTTTTGACATTTCTGCACGACAGCCCTTGACGTTACCTTTCATTTGATACCAAACACGATATGGTTCTGACAACTTTAAGCAAAAAACAAAAGCCGATCAATCTGTCAAAATTTTGACATTTCTGCATGGCAGCCCTCGACGATACATCTCATTTGATACTAAACACGACATGGTTCTGACAACTTTATGCAAAAAAACAAAAGCCGATAGCGCTGTTAAATTTTTGACATTGGGATATTTGTTTTTTACTTAGTTACTTATGGAATGTTTGGCAACACTTTCGAAATGCAGATAAATCACGGACATGAACCTTCATAAATTATAATTTTTAAATATAATGTTTCAGACCTTTCCAACTATTGTGGAATAACGGCCCATTGCCATAATGTATGTTTATTAATTTAACTTCTTTCAAATTGTCCTCTTTTCATGAATAATTCCATTTAAATGTTCTGATTGACATGTCAAAGAAACGTTCTTCGTCTTAAATTTTTCAAAGAAGACTAAATTTTTGATTCCAAATTGTTTCAAAAAGCCTAAATACGACCTTTAAAAATGTTTTACACAAAAACTATGCACCGTACAGAAAAATAACCTATTACCAGGAAATCAAGTTGAGTTATGCTCTACAACCTGCAACAATTTTCATTAAAATCGCTTGTACCGATCAGGCTGTATATGTGAGCAAAATTTCGGCGATCGTCATTGATGAAACTAAAGTGAATTTAACTGATTAGTATAAAAGACTAGCGAAAACTCGGCTACGCCGAGTATTCCCTAGGGCTCCGCCGATAGTGGTTTATAATAGTTTTACGTATGTCCAATCCGTCTAGGAACAATTTAAATGCAAAGTGCTACCGCTAAGAGTCTTTCAAAATATTTTTTTTCCGCCCACCCAAACAGCCAACGCAACCTGCCCACTCAAACTACTCACGCAACCTGCCCACGCAATATGCCCACCCAAACGACACACCTCAACCTGCCCACCCAAAATGCCCACTCAACCTAACCACCCAAACTGCCCACGCGACCTGCCCACCCAAAATGCCCACGCAACCTGCCCACTAAAATTGCCCACGCAAAATGCCCACCCAAAATGCCCACGCAACCTGCCCACTCAAACTGCCTACGTAACTTGCCCACCCAAAAGCCGATCGAGCTGTCAAAATTTTGACATTTCTGCATAACAGCCCTTGTTGTTACCTTTCATTTGATACCAAACACGACATGATACTGACAACTTTAAGCAAAAAACAAAAGCCGATCGTGCTGTCAAATTTTTGACATTTCTGCATGACAGCCCTTGACGTTACATTTCATTTGATACTAAACACGACATAGTTCTGACAACTTTAAGCAAAAAACAAAAGCCGGTCGAGCTGTCAAATTTTTGACATTTCTGCATGACAGCCCTTGACGTTACCTTTAATTTGATGCCAAACACGACATGGTTCTGACAACTTTAAGCAAAAACAAAAGCCGGTCGAGCTGTCAAATTTTTGACACTTCTGCATGACAGCCCTTGACGTTACCTTTCATTTGATACCAAACACGACATGGTTCTGACAACTTTAAGCAAAAAACAAAAGCCGAGCTGTCAAATTTTTGACACTTCTGCATGACAGCCCTTGACGTTACCTTTCATTTGATACCAAACACGACATGGTTCTGACAACTTTAAGCAAAAAACCAAAGCCGATCGAGCTGTCAAATTTTTGACACTTCTGCATGACAGCCCTTGACGTTATTTTTCATTTGATACCAAACACGACATGGTTCTGACAACTTTAAGCAAAAAACAAAAGCCGATGGAGCTGTCAAATTTTTGACATTTTTGCATGGCAGCCCTTGGTGAACTCTCTCATTTGATACCAAACACGACATGGTTCTGACAAGTTTAAGCAAAAAACAAAAGCCGTTCCAGCTGTCAAACTTTTGACATTTCTGCATGACAGCCCTTAACGATACCTCTCATTTGATACCAAACACGACATGGTTCTGACAACTTTATGCAAAAAACAAAAGCCGATCGAGCTGTCAAAATTTTGACATTTCTGCATGGCAGCCCTTGACGATACCTCTCATTTGATACCAACCACGACATGGTTCTGACAACTTTAAGCAAAAAACAAAAGCCGATCGAGCTGTCAAAATTTTGACATTTCTGCACGGCAGCCCTTGTCGATACCTCTCATTTGATACCAAACACGACATGTTTCTGATAACTTTATGCAAAAAACAAAAGCCGACCGAGCTGTCAAATTCTTGACATTGGAATATTTGTTTTTTACTTAGTTTCTTATGGGATGTGTGGCAACACTTTGAAAATGCACATGAATCACGGACATGAACCTTCAAAAATTATAATTTTTAAACATAATGTTTTAGGCCTTTTAAACTACTATGGAATAACCGCCCATTACCATAATGTATGTTTATGAATTTAACTTTTTTCAAAATGTCCTTATTTTATAAATAATTCCATTTAAATGTTCTGATTGACAAATTGTCCTCTTTTCATGAATAATTCCATTTAAATGTTCTGATTGACATGTCAAAGAAACGTTCTTCGTCTTAAATTTTTCAAAGAATACTAAATTTTTGATTTCAAATTGTTTCAAAAAGCCAAAATACGACCTTTAAAAATTTTTTACACAAAAACTATGCACCGTACAGAAAAATGACCTATTACCAGGAAATCAAGTTGAGTTATTCTCTACATCCCAGAAAAATTTTCATTAAAATCGCTTGTACCGTTCAGGCTGTAGAGGCGAACAAAATTTCCCCGATCGTCGTGATTAATTCAAATATATATAGAAATATATATAGATAGTGAATGAAATTATTTAGTATAAAAGACTAGCGAAAAGTCGGCTACGCCGAGTATTCCCTAGGGCTCCGCCGATAGTGTTTTATAATAGTTTTACTTACGTTAAATCCGTCTGGGAACAATTTAAACGCAAAGTGCTAACGCTAAGAGTCTTTCAAAATATTTTTTTACCGCCCACCCAAACAACCCACGCAACCTGCCCACCCAAACTGCCCACGCAAGCTGCACACCCAAAATGCCCACGCAACCTGCCCACCCAAAATGCCCACGCAAACTACCCACCCAACCTGTCCACGGAACCTACCCACCCAAAATGCCCACGCAAACTACCCACCCAACCTGCCCACGCAACCTACCCACCCAAAATGCCCACGCAACCTGCCCACCCAAACTGCCCACGCAAACTGCTCACCCAAACTGCCCACTCAAAATGCCCACGCAACCTGCCCACCCAAACTGCCCAAGCAACCTGCCCACCCAAAATGCCCACGCAACCTGCCCACACAAAATGCCCACGCAAACTACCCACCCAACCTGCCCACGCAACCTACCCACCCAAAATGCCCACGCAACCTGCCCATTCAAACTGCCCACGCAACTTTCCCACCCAAAATGCCTACGCAACCTCCCCACCCAATCTGTATGGCAGCCCTCGATGATACCTTTCATTTGATACCAAACACGACATGGTGCTGACAACTTTAAGCAAAAAACAAAAGCCGATCGAGCTGTCAAATTTTTGACATTTCTGCACGGTAGCCCTTGACGAAACCTTTTAATTGATACCAAACACGACATGGTTCTGAAAACTTTAAGCAAAAAACAAAAGCCAAATCGAGCTGTCAAATTTTTGACATTTCTGCATGACCGCCCTTGACGTTACCTTTCATTTGATACCAAACACGACATGCTTCTGACAACTTTAAGCAAAAAACAAAAGCCGATCGAGCTGTCAAATTTTTGACATTACTGCATGACAGCTCTTGACGTTACCTTTCATTTGATAGCAAACACGACATGATTCTGACAACTTTAAGCAAAAAACAAAAGCCGATCGAGCTGTCAAATTTTTGACATATCTGCACGGTAGCCCTTGACGAACCCTTTTATTTGATACCAAACACAACATGGTTCTGAAAACTTTAAGCAAAAAACAAAAGCCAAATCGAGCTGTCAAATTTTTAACATTTCTGCATGACCGCCCTTGACGTTACCTTTCATTTGATACCAAACACGACATGCTTCTGACAACTTTAAGCAAAAAACAAAAGCCGATCGAGCTGTCAAATTTTTGACATGTCTGCATGGCAGCCCTTGATGAACCCTCTCATTTGATACCAAACACGACATGGTTCTGATAACTTTAAGCGAAAAACAAAAGCCAATCGAGTTGTCAAAATTTTGACATTTCTGCATGGCAGCCCTCGACGATACCTTTCATTTGATACTAAACACGACATGGTTCTGTCAACTTTAAGCAAAAAAAACAAGGCCGATCAGCTCGATCAAATTCTTGACATTGGGATATTTGTTTTTTCTTAGTTACTTATGGAATGTTTGGCAACACTTTCGAAATGCACATAAATCACGGACATGAACCTTTAAATTAAAAATTAATATTTTAAATATAATCTTTTAGGCCTTTTTAACCAGTGTGTAATAACCGCCCATTGCCATAATGTATGTTTATTAATTTAATTTCTTTCAAATTGTCCTCTTTTCATGAATAATTCCATTTAAATGTTCTGATTGACATGTCAAAGAAACGTTCTTCGTCTTAAATTTTTCAAAGAAGACTAAATTTTTGATTTCAATTTGTTTTAAAAAGCCAAAATACGACTTTTAAAAATTTTTTACACAAAAACTATGCACCGTATAGAAAAATGACCTATTACCAGGAAATCAAGTTGAATTATTCTCTACAACCTGCAACTATTTTCATTAAAATCACATGCACCGTTCAGGCTGTATATGTGAGCAAAATTTCCGCGATCGTCATTGATGAAACTAAAGTGAATTTACCTGTTTAGTATAAAAGACTAGCGAAAACTCGGCTACGCCGAGTATTCCCTAGGGCTCCGCCGATAGTGTTTTATAATAGTTTTACGTACGTCCAATCCGTCTAAGAACAATTTAAACGCAAAGTACTAACGCTAAGAGTCTTTCAAAATATTTTTTTCCCGCCCACACAAACAGCCCACGCAACCTGCCCACCCAAACTGCTCACGCAACCTGCCCATCCAAAATGCCCACTCAACCTGCCCATCCAAAATGCCCACTCAACCTGCCCACCCAAACTGCCCACGTAACCTGTTCACCAAAAATGCCCACGCAACCTACCCACCCAACCTGCCCACTCAAACTGCCCACGCAACCTGCCCACCCAAAATGCCCACTCAAACTGCCCACGCAACTTGCCCACCCAAACTGCCTACGCAACCTGCCCACCCAATCTGCACGGCAGCCCTTGTCGAATCCTCTCATTTGGTACCAAACACGACATGGTTCTGACAACTTTAATTAAAAAACAAAAGCCGGTCGAGCTGTCAAATTTTTGACACTTCTGCATGCCAGCCCTTGACGTTACCTTTCATTTGATACCAAACACGACATGGTTCTGACAACTTTAAGCAAAAAACAAAAGCCTAGCTGTCAAATTTTTGACACTTCTGCATGACAGCCCTTGACGTTACCTTTCATTTGATACCAAACACGACATGGTTCTGACAACTTTAAGCAAAAAACCAAAGCCGATCGAGCTGTCAAATTTTTGACACTTCTGCATGACAGCCCTTGACGTTATTTTTCATTTGATACCAAACACGACATGGTTCTGACAACTTTAAGCAAAAAACAAAAGCCGATGGAGCTGTCAAATTTTTGACATTTTTGCATGGCAGCCCTTGGTGAACTCTCTCATTTGATACCAAACACGACATGGTTCTGACAAGTTTAAGCAAAAAACAAAAGCCGTTCCAGCTGTCAAACTTTTGACATTTCTGCATGACAGCCCTTAACGATACCTCTCATTTGATACCAAACACGACATGGTTCTGACAACTTTATGCAAAAAACAAAAGCCGATCGAGCTGTCAAAATTTTGACATTTCTGCATGGCAGCCCTTGACGATACCTCTCATTTGATACCAACCACGACATGGTTCTGACAACTTTAAGCAAAAAACAAAAGCCGATCGAGCTGTCAAAATTTTGACATTTCTGCACGGCAGCCCTTGTCGATACCTCTCATTTGATACCAAACACGACATGTTTCTGATAACTTTATGCAAAAAACAAAAGCCGACCGAGCTGTCAAATTCTTGACATTGGAATATTTGTTTTTTACTTAGTTTCTTATGGGATGTGTGGCAACACTTTGAAAATGCACATGAATCACGGACATGAACCTTCAAAAATTATAATTTTTAAACATAATGTTTTAGGCCTTTTAAACTACTATGGAATAACCGCCCATTACCATAATGTATGTTTATGAATTTAACTTTTTTCAAAATGTCCTTATTTTATAAATAATTCCATTTAAATGTTCTGATTGACAAATTGTCCTCTTTTCATGAATAATTCCATTTAAATGTTCTGATTGACATGTCAAAGAAACGTTCTTCGTCTTAAATTTTTCAAAGAATACTAAATTTTTGATTTCAAATTGTTTCAAAAAGCCAAAATACGACCTTTAAAAATTTTTTACACAAAAACTATGCACCGTACAGAAAAATGACCTATTACCAGGAAATCAAGTTGAGTTATTCTCTCTCTCTCTCCCAGAAAAATTTTCATTAAAATCGCTTGTACCGTTCAGGCTGTAGAGGCGAACAAAATTTCCCCGATCGTCGTGATTAATTCAAATATATATAGAAATATATATAGATAGTGAATGAAATTATTTAGTATAAAAGACTAGCGAAAAGTCGGCTACGCCGAGTATTCCCTAGGGCTCCGCCGATAGTGGTTTATAATAGTTTTACGTATGTCCAATCCGTCTAGGAACAATTTAAATGCAAAGTGCTACCGCTAAGAGTCTTTCAAAATATTTTTTTTCCGCCCACCCAAACAGCCAACGCAACCTGCCTACTCAAACTACTCACGCAACCTGCCCACGCAATATGCCCACCCAAACGACACACCTCAACCTGCCCACCCAAAATGCCCACTCAACCTAACCACCCAAACTGCCCACGCGACCTGCCCACCCAAAATGCCCACGCAACCTGCCCACTAAAATTGCCCACGCAAAATGCCCACCCAAAATGCCCACGCAACCTGCCCACTCAAACTGCCTACGTAACTTGCCCACCCAAAAGCCGATCGAGCTGTCAAAATTTTGACATTTCTGCATAACAGCCCTTGTTGTTACCTTTCATTTGATACCAAACACGACATGATACTGACAACTTTAAGCAAAAAACAAAAGCCGATCGTGCTGTCAAATTTTTGACATTTCTGCATGACAGCCCTTGACGTTACATTTCATTTGATACTAAACACGACATAGTTCTGACAACTTTAAGCAAAAAACAAAAGCCGGTCGAGCTGTCAAATTTTTGACATTTCTGCATGACAGCCCTTGACGTTACCTTTAATTTGATGCCAAACACGACATGGTTCTGACAACTTTAAGCAAAAACAAAAGCCGGTCGAGCTGTCAAATTTTTGACACTTCTGCATGACAGCCCTTGACGTTACCTTTCATTTGATACCAAACACGACATGGTTCTGACAACTTTAAGCAAAAAACAAAAGCCGAGCTGTCAAATTTTTGACACTTCTGCATGACAGCCCTTGACGTTACCTTTCATTTGATACCAAACACGACATGGTTCTGACAACTTTAAGCAAAAAACCAAAGCCGATCGAGCTGTCAAATTTTTGACACTTCTGCATGACAGCCCTTGACGTTATTTTTCATTTGATACCAAACACGACATGGTTCTGACAACTTTAAGCAAAAAACAAAAGCCGATGGAGCTGTCAAATTTTTGACATTTTTGCATGGCAGCCCTTGGTGAACTCTCTCATTTGATACCAAACACGACATGGTTCTGACAAGTTTAAGCAAAAAACATAAGCCGTTCCAGCTGTCAAACTTTTGACATTTCTGCATGACAGCCCTTAACGATACCTCTCATTTGATACCAAACACGACATGGTTCTGACAACTTTATGCAAAAAACAAAAGCCGATCGAGCTGTCAAAATTTTGACATTTCTGCATGGCAGCCCTTGACGATACCTCTCATTTGATACCAACCACGACATGGTTCTGACAACTTTAAGCAAAAAACAAAAGCCGATCGAGCTGTCAAAATTTTGACATTTCTGCACGGCAGCCCTTGTCGATACCTCTCATTTGATACCAAACACGACATGTTTCTGATAACTTTATGCAAAAAACAAAAGCCGACCGAGCTGTCAAATTCTTGACATTGGAATATTTGTTTTTTACTTAGTTTCTTATGGGATGTGTGGCAACACTTTGAAAATGCACATGAATCACGGACATGAACCTTCAAAAATTATAATTTTTAAACATAATGTTTTAGGCCTTTTAAACTACTATGGAATAACCGCCCATTACCATAATGTATGTTTATGAATTTAACTTTTTTCAAAATGTCCTTATTTTATAAATAATTCCATTTAAATGTTCTGATTGACAAATTGTCCTCTTTTCATGAATAATTCCATTTAAATGTTCTGATTGACATGTCAAAGAAACGTTCATCGTCTTAAATTTTTCAAAGAATACTAAATTTTTGATTTCAAATTGTTTCAAAAAGCCAAAATACGACCTTTAAAAATTTTTTACACAAAAACTATGCACCGTACAGAAAAATGACCTATTACCAGGAAATCAAGTTGAGTTATTCTCTCTCTCTCTCCCAGAAAAATTTTCATTAAAATCGCTTGTACCGTTCAGGCTGTAGAGGCGAACAAAATTTCCCCGATCGTCGTGATTAATTCAAATATATATAGAAATATATATAGATAGTGAATGAAATTATTTAGTATAAAAGACTAGCGAAAAGTCGGCTACGCCGAGTATTCCCTAGGGCTCCGCCGATAGTGGTTTATAATAGTTTTACGTATGTCCAATCCGTCTAGGAACAATTTAAATGCAAAGTGCTACCGCTAAGAGTCTTTCAAAATATTTTTTTTCCGCCCACCCAAACAGCCAACGCAACCTGCCCACTCAAACTACTCACGCAACCTGCCCACGCAATATGCCCACCCAAACGACACACCTCAACCTGCCCACCCAAAATGCCCACTCAACCTAACCACCCAAACTGCCCACGCGACCTGCCCACCCAAAATGCCCACGCAACCTGCCCACTAAAATTGCCCACGCAAAATGCCCACCCAAAATGCCCACGCAACCTGCCCACTCAAACTGCCTACGTAACTTGCCCACCCAAAAGCCGATCGAGCTGTCAAAATTTTGACATTTCTGCATAACAGCCCTTGTTGTTACCTTTCATTTGATACCAAACACGACATGATACTGACAACTTTAAGCAAAAAACAAAAGCCGATCGTGCTGTCAAATTTTTGACATTTCTGCATGACAGCCCTTGACGTTACATTTCATTTGATACTAAACACGACATAGTTCTGACAACTTTAAGCAAAAAACAAAAGCCGGTCGAGCTGTCAAATTTTTGACATTTCTGCATGACAGCCCTTGACGTTACCTTTAATTTGATGCCAAACACGACATGGTTCTGACAACTTTAAGCAAAAACAAAAGCCGGTCGAGCTGTCAAATTTTTGACACTTCTGCATGACAGCCCTTGACGTTACCTTTCATTTGATACCAAACACGACATGGTTCTGACAACTTTAAGCAAAAAACAAAAGCCGAGCTGTCAAATTTTTGACACTTCTGCATGACAGCCCTTGACGTTACCTTTCATTTGATACCAAACACGACATGGTTCTGACAACTTTAAGCAAAAAACCAAAGCCGATCGAGCTGTCAAATTTTTGACACTTCTGCATGACAGCCCTTGACGTTATTTTTCATTTGATACCAAACACGACATGGTTCTGACAACTTTAAGCAAAAAACAAAAGCCGATGGAGCTGTCAAATTTTTGACATTTTTGCATGGCAGCCCTTGGTGAACTCTCTCATTTGATACCAAACACGACATGGTTCTGACAAGTTTAAGCAAAAAACAAAAGCCGTTCCAGCTGTCAAACTTTTGACATTTCTGCATGACAGCCCTTAACGATACCTCTCATTTGATACCAAACACGACATGGTTCTGACAACTTTATGCAAAAAACAAAAGCCGATCGAGCTGTCAAAATTTTGACATTTCTGCATGGCAGCCCTTGACGATACCTCTCATTTGATACCAACCACGACATGGTTCTGACAACTTTAAGCAAAAAACAAAAGCCGATCGAGCTGTCAAAATTTTGACATTTCTGCACGGCAGCCCTTGTCGATACCTCTCATTTGATACCAAACACGACATGTTTCTGATAACTTTATGCAAAAAACAAAAGCCGACCGAGCTGTCAAATTCTTGACATTGGAATATTTGTTTTTTACTTAGTTTCTTATGGGATGTGTGGCAACACTTTGAAAATGCACATGAATCACGGACATGAACCTTCAAAAATTATAATTTTTAAACATAATGTTTTAGGCCTTTTAAACTACTATGGAATAACCGCCCATTACCATAATGTATGTTTATGAATTTAACTTTTTTCAAAATGTCCTTATTTTATAAATAATTCCATTTAAATGTTCTGATTGACAAATTGTCCTCTTTTCATGAATAATTCCATTTAAATGTTCTGATTGACATGTCAAAGAAACGTTCTTCGTCTTAAATTTTTCAAAGAATACTAAATTTTTGATTTCAAATTGTTTCAAAAAGCCAAAATACGACCTTTAAAAATTTTTTACACAAAAACTATGCACCGTACAGAAAAATGACCTATTACCAGGAAATCAAGTTGAGTTATTCTCTACATCCCAGAAAAATTTTCATTAAAATCGCTTGTACCGTTCAGGCTGTAGAGGCGAACAAAATTTCCCCGATCGTCGTGATTAATTCAAATATATATAGAAATATATATAGATAGTGAATGAAATTATTTAGTATAAAAGACTAGCGAAAAGTCGGCTACGCCGAGTATTCCCTAGGGCTCCGCCGATAGTGTTTTATAATAGTTTTACTTACGTTAAATCCGTCTGGGAACAATTTAAACGCAAAGTGCTAACGCTAAGAGTCTTTCAAAATATTTTTTTACCGCCCACCCAAACAACCCACGCAACCTGCCCACCCAAACTGCCCACGCAAGCTGCACACCCAAAATGCCCACGCAACCTGCCCACCCAAAATGCCCACGCAAACTACCCACCCAACCTGTCCACGGAACCTACCCACCCAAAATGCCCACGCAAACTACCCACCCAACCTGCCCACGCAACCTACCCACCCAAAATGCCCACGCAACCTGCCCACCCAAACTGCCCACGCAAACTGCTCACCCAAACTGCCCACTCAAAATGCCCACGCAACCTGCCCACCCAAACTGCCCAAGCAACCTGCCCACCCAAAATGCCCACGCAACCTGCCCACACAAAATGCCCACGCAAACTACCCACCCAACCTGCCCACGCAACCTACCCACCCAAAATGCCCACGCAACCTGCCCATTCAAACTGCCCACGCAACTTTCCCACCCAAAATGCCTACGCAACCTCCCCACCCAATCTGTATGGCAGCCCTCGATGATACCTTTCATTTGATACCAAACACGACATGGTGCTGACAACTTTAAGCAAAAAACAAAAGCCGATCGAGCTGTCAAATTTTTGACATTTCTGCACGGTAGCCCTTGACGAAACCTTTTAATTGATACCAAACACGACATGGTTCTGAAAACTTTAAGCAAAAAACAAAAGCCAAATCGAGCTGTCAAATTTTTGACATTTCTGCATGACCGCCCTTGACGTTACCTTTCATTTGATACCAAACACGACATGCTTCTGACAACTTTAAGCAAAAAACAAAAGCCGATCGAGCTGTCAAATTTTTGACATTACTGCATGACAGCTCTTGACGTTACCTTTCATTTGATAGCAAACACGACATGATTCTGACAACTTTAAGCAAAAAACAAAAGCCGATCGAGCTGTCAAATTTTTGACATATCTGCACGGTAGCCCTTGACGAACCCTTTTATTTGATACCAAACACAACATGGTTCTGAAAACTTTAAGCAAAAAACAAAAGCCAAATCGAGCTGTCAAATTTTTAACATTTCTGCATGACCGCCCTTGACGTTACCTTTCATTTGATACCAAACACGACATGCTTCTGACAACTTTAAGCAAAAAACAAAAGCCGATCGAGCTGTCAAATTTTTGACATGTCTGCATGGCAGCCCTTGATGAACCCTCTCATTTGATACCAAACACGACATGGTTCTGATAACTTTAAGCGAAAAACAAAAGCCAATCGAGCTGTCAAAATTTTGACATTTCTGCATGGCAGCCCTCGACGATACCTTTCATTTGATACTAAACACGACATGGTTCTGTCAACTTTAAGCAAAAAAACCAAGGCCGATCGAGCTGTCAAATTCTTGACATTGGGATATTTGTTTTTTCTTAGTTACTTATGGAATGTTTGGCAACACTTTCGAAATGCACATAAATCACGGACATGAACCTTTAAATTAAAAATTAATATTTTAAATATAATCTTTTAGGCCTTTTTAACCAGTGTGTAATAACCGCCCATTGCCATAATGTATGTTTATTAATTTAATTTCTTTCAAATTGTCCTCTTTTCATGAATAATTCCATTTAAATGTTCTGATTGACATGTCAAAGAAACGTTCTTCGTCTTAAATTTTTCAAAGAAGACTAAATTTTTGATTTCAATTTGTTTTAAAAAGCCAAAATACGACTTTTAAAAATTTTTTACACAAAAACTATGCACCGTATAGAAAAATGACCTATTACCAGGAAATCAAGTTGAATTATTCTCTACAACCTGCAACTATTTTCATTAAAATCACATGCACCGTTCAGGCTGTATATGTGAGCAAAATTTCCGCGATCGTCATTGATGAAACTAAAGTGAATTTACCTGTTTAGTATAAAAGACTAGCGAAAACTCGGCTACGCCGAGTATTCCCTAGGGCTCCGCCGATAGTGTTTTATAATAGTTTTACGTACGTCCAATCCGTCTAAGAACAATTTAAACGCAAAGTACTAACGCTAAGAGTCTTTCAAAATATTTTTTTCCCGCCCACACAAACAGCCCACGCAACCTGCCCACCCAAACTGCTCACGCAACCTGCCCATCCAAAATGCCCACTCAACCTGCCCATCCAAAATGCCCACTCAACCTGCCCACCCAAACTGCCCACGTAACCTGTTCACCAAAAATGCCCACGCAACCTACCCACCCAACCTGCCCACTAAAACTGCCCACGCAACCTGCCCACCCAAAATGCCCACTCAAACTGCCCACGCAACTTGCCCACCCAAACTGCCTACGCAACCTGCCCACCCAATCTGCACGGCAGCCCTTGTCGAATCCTCTCATTTGGTACCAAACACGACATGGTTCTGACAACTTTAATTAAAAAACAAAAGCCGATCGAGCTGTCAATTTTTTAACATTTCTGCATGACAGCCCTTGACGGTACCTTTCATTTGATACCAAACACGACATGTTCTGACAACTTTAAGCAAAAAACAAAAGGCGATCGAGCTGTCAAATTTTTGACATTTCTGCATAGCAGCCCTTGACGAAACCTCTCATTTGATGCCAAATACGGCATGGTTCTAACAACTTTATGCAAAAAACAAAAGCTGATCGAGCTGTCAAATTTTTAACATTACTGCATGGCAGCCCTTGACGTTACTTTTCATTTGATACCAAACACGACATGGTTCTGACAACTTTAACCAGAAACAAAAGCCGATCGAGCTGTCAAATTTTTGACATTTCTGCATGACAGCCCTTGGCGTTACCTTTCATTTGATACCAAACACGACATGGTTCTGACAACTTTAAGCAAAAAACAAAAGCCGATCGAACTGTCAAATTTTTGACATTTCTGCATGACAGCCCTTGACGGTACCTTTCATTTGATACCAAACACGACATGTTTCTGACAACTTTAAGAAAAAAACAAAAACCGATCGAGCGGTCAAATTTTTGACATTTCTGCATGGCAGCCCTTGACGTTACCTTTCATTTGATACCAAACACGACATGGTTCTGACAACTTTAAGCAAAAAGCAAAAGCCGATCGAGTTGACAATTTTTTGACACTTCTGCATGACAGCCCTTGACGTTACCTTTCATTTGATACCAAACACGACATGGTTCTGACAACTTTAAGCAAAAAACAAAAGCCGATCGAACTGTCAAATTTTTGACATTTCTGAATGACAGCCCTTGACGGTACCTTTCATTTGATACCAAACACGACATGTTTCTGACAACTTTAAGCAAAAAACAAAAACCGATCGAGCGGTCAAATTTTTGACACTTCTGCATGACAGCCCTTGACGTTACCTTTCATTTGATACCAAACACGACATGGTTCTGACAACTTTAAGCAAAAAGCAAAAGCCGATCGAGTTGTCAAATTTTTGACACTTCTGCATGACAGCCCTTGACGTTACCTTTCATTTGATACCAAACACGACATGGTTCTGACAACTTTAAGCAAAAAACAAAAGCCGAGCTGTCAAATTTTTGACACTTCTGCATGACAGCCCTTGACGTTACCTTTCATTTGATACCAAACACGACATGGTTCTGACAACTTTAAGCAAAAAACCAAAGCCGATCGAGCTGTCAAATTTTTGACATTTCTGCATGACAGCCCTTGAAGTTACCTTTCATTTGATACCAAACACGACATGATTCTGACAACTTTAAGCAGAAAACAAAAGCCGATCGAGCTGTCATATTTTTGACATTTCTGCATGGCAGCCCTCGACGATACCTCTCATTTGATACCAAATACGACATGGTTCTGACAACTTTATGCAAAAGGCCTTTTAAACATCTATGGAATAACCGCCCAACTTTTTCAAAATGTCCTTATTTTATAAATAATTCCATTTAAATGTTCTGATTGACATGTCAAAGAAACGTTCTTCGTCTTAAATTTTTCAAAGAAGACTAAATTTTTGATTTCAAATTGTTTCAAAAAGCCAAAATACGACCTTTAAAATTTATTTACACAAAAACTATATACCCTACAGAAAAATGACCTATTACCAGGAAATCAAGTTGAATTAGTCTCTACATCCCAGAAAAATTTTCATTAATATCACTCGCACCGTTCAGGCTGTAGAGACGAATAAAATTTCCCCGATTGTCGTGATGAATTCAAATATATATAGAAATATATATAGATAGTGAATGAAATTATTTAGTATAAAAGACTAGCGAAAACTCGGCTACGCCGAGTATTCCCTAGGGCTCCGCCGATAGTGTTTTTTAATAGTTTTACGGACGTCCAATCCGTCTAGGAACAATTTAAACGCAAAGGGCTACCGCTAGGAGTCTTTAAAAATTTTTTTTTGCCCTCCCAAACAACCCACGCAACCTGCTCACTCAAACTCTTCACGCAACCTGCCCACGCAATATGCCCACCCAAACGACCCACGCAACCTGCCCACCCAAACTGCCTATCCAAAATGCCCACGCAACCTGCCCACCCAAACAGCCCACGCAACCTGCCCACCCAAAATGCCCACGCAACCTGCCCACCCAAAATGCCCACGTAACCTGCCCACCCAACCTGCCCACGTAACCTGCCCACCCAAAATGCCCACGCAACCTGCCCACTCAAACTGCCTACGCAACTTGCCCACCCAAAAGCCGATCGAGCTGTCAAAATTTTGACATTTATGCATGATAGCCCTCGACGAAACCTCTCATTTGATACCAAACACGACATAGTTCTGACAACTTTCAGCAAAAAACAAAATCCGATCGAGCTGTCAAATTTTTGACATTTCTGCATGACAGCTCTTGACGTTACCTTTCATTTGATACCAAACACGATATGGTTCTGACAACTTTGAGCAAAAAACAAAAACCGATCGAGCTGTCAAATTTTTGACATTTCTGCATGGCAGCCCTTGATGTTACCTTTCATTTGATACCAAACACGACATATTTCTGACAACTTTAAGCAAAAAACAAAAGCCGATCGAGTTGTCAAATTTTTGACATTTCTGCATGACAGCCCTTCACGTTACCTTTCATTTGATACCAAACACGACATGGTTCTGACAACTTTTAGCAAAAAACAAAAGCCAATCGAGTTGTCAAATATTTGACATTTCTGCATTACAGCCCTTGTCGTTACCTCTTATTTGTTACCAAACACGACATGTTTTTTACAATTTTATGCAAAAAACAAAAGCCGATAGAGCTGTCAAATTTTTGACATTGGAATATTTGTTTCTTACTTAGTTATTTATGGGATGTTTGGCAACACTTTCGAAATGTACATGTATCACGGATACGAACCTTCAAAAATTTTAATTTTTAAATATAATGTTTTAGGGCCTTTTAAACTACTATGGAATAACCGCCCATTGCCATAATGTATGTTTATGAATTTAACTTTTTTCAAAATGTCCTTATTTTATAAATAATTCCATTTAAATGTTCTGATTGACATGTCAAAGAAACGTTCTTCGTCTTAAATTTTTCAAAGAAGACTAAATTTTTGATTTCAAATTGTTTCAAAAAGCCAAAATACGAACTTTAAAAATTTTTTACACAAAAACTATGCACCGTACAGAAATATTACCTATTACCAGGAAATCAAGTTGAGTTATGCTCTACAACCTGCAACTATTTTCATTGAAATCACTCGCACCGTTTAGTCTGTACAGGCGAACAAAATTTCCCCGATCGTCTTGATGAATTCAAATATAGATAGTGAATCTACACGTTTAGAATAAAAGACTAGCGAAAACTCGGCTACGCCGAGTATTCCCTAGGGCTCCGCCGATAGTGTTTTTTAATTGGTTTTCGTACGTTCAATCCGTCTAGGACCAATTTAAACGCAAAGTGCTAACGCTAAGGGTCTTTCAAAATATTTTTTCTCGCCCATTCAAACAGCCCACGCAACCTGCCCACCCAAACTGCTCACGCAACCTGCCCACCCAAAATGCACACGCAACCTGCCCACCCAAACTGCCCACGCACCCTGCCCAGCCAACCTGCCCACCCAAACTGCCCACCCAAAATGCCCACCCAACCTGCCCACCCAAAATGCCCACGCAACCTACTCACTCAAACCGATCGAGTTGTCAAATTTTTGACACTTCTGCATGACAGCCCTTGACGTTACTCTTCATTTGATACCAAACACGACATGGTTCTGGCAACTTTAAGCAAAAAACAAAAGTCGATCGAGCTGTCAAATTTTTGACATTTCTGTATGGCAGCCCTTGGTGAACCCTCTCATTTGATACCAAACACGACATGGTTCTGACAACTTTAAGCAAAAAACAAAAACCGTTCGGGCTGTCAAATTTTTGACATTTCTGTATGGCAGCCGTCAACGATACCTCTCATTTGATACTAAACACGACATGATTCTGACAACTTTAAGTAAAAAAACAAAAGCCGATCGAGCTGTCAAATTTTTGACATATCTGCATGACAGCCCTTGATGTTACCTTTCATTTGATACCAAACACGACATGATTCTGACAACTTTAAGCAAAAAACAAAAGCCGTTCGAGCTGTCAAATTTTTGACATTTCTGCATGACAGCCATTGACGTTATCTTTCATTTGATACCAAACACGACATGGTTCTGACAACTTTAAACAAAAAACAAAAGCCGATCGAGCTGTTTAATTTTTGACATTTCTGCCTGACAGCCCTTGTCGATACCTCTCATTTGATACCAAACACGACATCGTTCTAACAACTTTAAACAAAAAACAAAAGCCGATCGAGCTGTCAAATTTTTGACACTTTTGCATGACAGCCATTGACGTTACTTTTCATTTGATACCAAACACGACATGGTTCTGACAACTTTAAGCAAAAAGCAAAAGCCGATCGAGCTGTCAAATTCTTGACATTGGAATATTTGTTTTTTACTTAGTTTCTTATGGGATGTGTGGCAACACTTTGAAAATGCACATGAATCACGGACATGAACCTTCAAAAATTATAATTTTTAAACATAATGTTTTAGGCCTTTTAAACTACTATGGAATAACCGCCCATTGCCATAATGTATGTTTATGAATTTAACTTTTTTCAAAATGTCCTCATTTCATAAATAATTCCATTTAAATGTTCTGATTGACATGTCAAAGAAACGTTCTTCGTCTTAAATTTTTCAATGAAAACTAAATTTTTGATTTCAAATTGTTTCAAAAAGCCAAAATACGACCTTTAAAAATTTTTAACACAAAAACTATGCACCGTACAGAAAAATTACCTATTACTAGGAAATCAAGTTGAATTATTCTCTATATCCCAGAAAAATTTTCATTAAAATCACTCGCACCGTTTAGTCTGTACAGGTGAGCAAAATTTCCCAGATCGTCATGATGATTAAAGAAAATATATATATATATATATATATATATATATATATATATATATATATATATATATATATATATATATATATATATATAGATAGATAGTGAATGTACCCGTTTAGTATAAAAGATTTTATATTAATTAATCATAAAAGTATATTTAATAAGATTAAGAAATACAAGAGATGACAAAAGACTCCGTAGCAAGAAAATTTAAATGTGCAAAAACAAAACTTCACAAATGTTTTCTATTTCTGACAGTTACATATTTATGTAATTAAAGGTAAATAAATATAACGCACGTGTAATTTGAATATATACTATTTACTTTCATTTAATTATACTTTTATAATATTCTTTTTATCACAATCTTCTGAAGGTAGGGAAATATATCATTCTAATCGAAATTCTTTTGGGCGGTAAATAACGGAAATATTTGAGAGAACAAATAATGAACGATTAGCGCCCTTAAACTGAACAAAGCGATGAAATATACATAAAAAAACTAAGTAGAAAATGAGGTCTACCACAATTTTTTATTTTTACCTTTAATCGATAGAAAGATGATAATTATTAGACATGTATTTTTTATTTTTGCTCATATTGACCGTTAATTATAAAAAATCTGTGTTTAAAAGTAGTGTCCCCCAAAAAACGGCTGAATTACCCCAGTTTTTCTCTGGCCTAATGTGGAAGTGTCAGAGCAAAATAACCTCAAATTTACAAAAATAAATAAATTAGTTGAATAGTCTAACTCAGTATAACACCTTATTAATTTACTAAATTGAAGAATAAAACAATATTCTGAGATATTCCATTTTATGTTTAACTGAAACGGATCATAGATGGTACTATACAGTGAACTTCAAATGAAAATTATGGATATATATATAATAAAACTGTTTTATATTAATATATTATACCATTCAAATACACATATATACACATTTCGTATTCAATTTTTAGCACATTTATATGTTTCTTTTTCATTGTAGATGGTCTGTGGTTTACAGAACCCAATCTGACGTTATCATATAGCAACTTTTTAAAAATATTGTAATTGAAAACGATAAACAAACAATAAATGCAAATAAAAAAGAAAATTAGGAACTTTCATTTTATAGATTGGCATATTTTGAAACTAGATGTTGGTACTTTGGAGAACGAAAAAACCGGAAAAATTTTCACGGTTTAAAATTCAAATTATTCAAATGTTCGGCATCGCTCAACGTTGGATAACTGATTTATCTGTGTTGAGCATTCTTCAAGCTATTTGTTCAGGGCCGGATCTAGAACAATAGTTGGAGTGGGCAAGATCTAAAAATGACGCCCCCCCAGCCCTATATATGTAGGGTGTAAATTTTAAAACGGTCATAGGGCTATAACATAGAAAAACAGTTTTTTAGACGTCAAAAGTTTCTGTATTAATTTAGTGCAAAAAGAATTACAAATTTTTTGATACCAAACACATCACATTTCTATTTCATATAAAACCAGAAAATAAATTTAATTATTTGTACAATTAAGAAAAAATATCATTAGCCATGAAACTGACAGTAACAAAACGTCATTTTTTACTAACATGATAGGGGTCAATTGAAGATTAAAGTTATTAATTTATGAACTAAAATAATAATTTAAAAACGTTTATTAATGAGCGTCTTAAGTCCATATTTTTTTTGTTTTGTTTCTGTCAGTTTCACGGCTAAATCGGCTAATATTTTTTCTTAATTGTGCAAATTTTTAAATTTATTTTATGACTTTATATGAAACAGAAATGTAATGTGTTTGGTATCAAAAAATTCGTAACTTTTTTCTTTATAAATTGCACTAATTCTAAACTTTGCAAATTCGAAAATTTTTATATTCTTTAATGAAAAATGAAAATTAATTTTGTGATATTTATATGGAAAGCACGGAGATACACAAAATAAAACTCAAATGACATAACTAATAAACAAATAATAACCTGTTGTTCTCCGCTTTCATGGCAACACTAGATACTGAATGTACGAGGACAAATTCTTTTCGATACAATTTTTCTAACACTCATAATTTGAAAATTTTCGTCCGTGCATAAAGTTTTGTATGTACCATGAGCGTAACCTGCTTTTATGGCCTTTGACGTGTTTTTATCCCTCGGCTTACGCCTCGGGCTCAAAATCCCGCCGCAGGCCATAAAAGCCTCCTTCCGCTCTTAATTAAAATTAATGTTAAAATTGGATTCTAGGGACCTTAAAACGTGGTCATTTACTAAAATCTCGATATGTGATTTTTAGCACGATTCCTAAACCTCCTTTACTAAGGGTAGCGAGAGGTAAAAATCGGCTGTGGCCAGCACAAAACCTCCCGAAAATTTAGTTCTTATTTATACATATAACATTTAAAAATACTGATAAATATATTATTTTTACATACTTAGTTCTATTTTAATCAAATATATTACTAATACATTCTCCTTAACACTATTTCATTATTAATTTTAAAGAATTTACTTTAAGGCAGTGACATTTATTTGAATACGTCAAACAGTCACTCACCTGTCACATTCCCTGCCTGTCACTAAAGTGTTGTTCATTTTTTAGGCACAGGCAAGATGATGTATGAAAATAAATTATTTTATAAATTTAGGTATCAAATTAGTTAAAAGTATTTAGTAAATGGTGCTATCGCAGAATTGAAGATTATCCATTCATATTCAATAAGTACTTCCGGTTATCCGATGTACACCAAAAACTAATGGTCTCTTCCCATATTGTTGAAGAGTACTAGTAAAAAGTTTCAAAATTTTCTGACTGATAGTTTTTGAGTAATCGTTTCCACAGATCCAACTACACACACTACACACACATCATCGTAAAAATGTTAAAATCTGATTCTAGGAACCTCAAAACGTGCTTATTTACTAAAATCTCTATATGCGATTTTTAGCACGATCCGTATACCTCCCTAATGGGGGAGGTGAACGAAATGAGATCGTCTCACTTAGGAAGTTGTCAAATTGAAATGGAGCTGAGATATGGTGCAAATTGAACGCTATTTTCAACAAGCACAGCGACGTGTCCATACGGATGAGTAAGAAATATACATTTTGGATCAATATGTAACAACCCCCCCCCCCCCCCTAAACTATTATTTGGGAAAAATACAAGACATACATGTCAGTTTCATATAAAAGAAATAATTTTGTAAAATGATTGAATTAATAAAAATATTTGATGAACTTCTGCATTTTAATTGATTTAAAAAGAATATACTAATGTAAATTAATCAGACGGTACATGTCAATCAAATAAGGATTTAGTATGAGAAAACACCATAAAATGACCAGTAAAACAATGGTAGTAAAACAGCCGTGCTGTCCCTTCTGTAAGTGGAAGTCGGTGATGCATACCTACACTTCGTTTCCCCCAGATGATCTCCACGTCACTAGTTTCTACGGTTTCTACTACCAGAATTATTGAACTTTTACCTAGGCATCTTTGTTGTCTATGTGTGACTTAGATCTGTCTCACCACAAAAAAAAAGCGGACCAGCCATTTTTAACAAAGTGAGGCAGTACAGACTTGGAATCAGCATTGCCCTTTTGATCTTTTGTAATATGCTATGTAAAAGAAACTTCAAATCATCTCCAGAAGACCACTTTACTCTTGATGAATTTTGCGGACCAGCCATTTCTATTAAAGTGAAACAGTACAGTCTTGGAATCTTCATTGCTCTTAAGAGCCTTTATAATATGCTATATCAATGAAACTTTAAATCATTTCTAGAAGGTCAAATAGCTTGAACAATGCTCAATACAGATAAATTAGTTATCCAACGTTTGAAAAGAGCGATGCCGAAGATTTGAATAATTTGAATTTTAAATCGTGAAAATTGTACCGGTTTTTTCGTTCTCCAAAGTACCAACATCTAGTTTCAAAATATGCCAATCTATAAAATGAAAGTTCCTAATTGAATGACATTTGTAAAGGACATATTCAAATTGATTGCTCTGTTTAATTAATTTTCTTTTTTATTTGCATTTATTGTTTATTTATCGTTTTAAATTACAATATTTTTAAAAAGTTGCTATATGATAACGTCAGATTGGGTTCTGTAAACCACAGACCATCTACAATGAAAAAGAAACATATAAATGTGCTAAAAATTGAATATGAAATGTGTATATATGTGTATTTGAATGGTATAATATATTAATATGAAACAGTTTTATTATATATATTTCCATAATTTTCACTTGAAGTTACTGCATAGTACCCTCTATGATCCATTTCAGTTAAACATAAAATGGAATATCTCAGAATATTGTTTTATTCTTCAATTTAGTAAATTAATAAGGTGTTATACTGATTTAGACTATTCAACTAATTTATTTATTTTTGTAAATTTGAGATTATTTTGCTCTGACACTTCGACATTAGGCCAGAGAAAAAGTGGGGTAATTCTGCCATTCAGCCGTTTTTTGGGTGACACTACTTTTAAACACAGATTTTTTATAATTAACGGTCAATATGAGCAAAAATAAAAAAATACATGTCTAATAATTTTCATCTTTCTACCGATTAAAGGTAAAAATAAAAAATTGTGGCAGAACTCATTTTCTACTTAGTTGTTTATGTATATTTCATCGCTTGTTCCATTTGTTCTGTTTAAGATCGCAAATCGTTCATTATTTGTTCTCTCAAATATTCCCGTTATTTACCACCCAAAAGAATTGCGATTAGAATGATATATTTCCCTACCTTCAGAAGATTTTATTATAAATATATATTAACTGTCAGATTAAAGTCCAAAAAAATATTAGAATAATACTATAAAATGGGAATGCACACAAAATTCGAAATGTATAAATATCACTCTGTACATTTCTGGCCATGTTCATTTTTCGAAACGTACATTTATCGCCTTGTACTTTTTTCCTAATTTATATATTTCCTCCTTGAAAATATATTGCCCTGTTCATTTCTCTCCATGTATATTTTTTCGAAAGTATAAATCTCCTCCTTGAAGTTATATTGCCCTGTACATTTGTCACCTGATTCATATTGCGAAATGTTCAAATCTATACCATGAAGTTGAAGCGAATTTGAAATTGGCGCGTTCGCATATCGAAGTACACTCGGAAAACAAAATATATTTTATTTAATTTATAGTTTGCAGACTAATATTTAGTTCTTCTACATATTTTTAGATGGCACATTTGAAAGACAAATTTCAAATTCAAATTATTACCGATTTGGTATTTTCATATTCCTGGAGTATTATAAATATATATTTTATAGTATTATTCTAATATTTCTTTGGACTTTAATCTGACAGTTAATATATATTTATAATAAAATCTTCTGAAGGTAGGGAAATATATCATTCTAATTGTAATTCTTTTGGGTGGTAAATAACGGGAATATTTGAGAGAACAAATAATGAAAGATTTGCGATCTTAAACAGAACAAATGGAACAAGCGATGAAATATACATAAAAAACTAAGTAGAAAATGAGGTCTGCCACAATTTTTTATTTTTACCTTTAATCAATAGAAAGATGAAAATTATTAGACACGTATTTTTTATTTTTGCTCATATTGACCGTTAATTATAAAAAATCTGTGTTTAAAAGTAGTGTCCCCCAAAAAACGGCTGAATTACCCTACTTTTTCGAGCCTAATGTCGAAGTGACAGAGCAAAATAACCTCAAATTTACAAAAATAAATAAATTAGTACAATAGTCTAAATCAGTATAACACCTTATTCATTTATAAATTGAAGAATAAAACAAAATTCTGAGATATTCCATTTTATGTTTAACTGAAATGGATCATAGATGGTGCTATGCAGTAACTTCAAGTGAAAATTATGGAAATATATACAGGGTGTCTCAGGACGAGCTTACGCTATCTATATTTTAAATACTATTTAATATAATTTAACGAAATTTGGTATCTAGGGGTTATCCAACATGCCCGTTTTAACTAAAATATTTTCAAAGCAGTAGCACTTCCGGTTTGACCGGAAATTGACCTCAACTATCTTATTTTAAATGGAATATGCTATATTTTATTTTACCATTGAATGCAGCGGAAAATTTTACATATGAAGCAATAAAAACATTTTGCTCATGATCAACTACTTCCGGCGTTATTCAACTTTTTTTGATTTTTTGTCTGAAATCCGGCACATTTTCAAAACTCTGTATATCGGGAACGAGATCGAATTTTTATAATCTGAAAAAAGCCTTTTATAAAGGAGACTTTAAACTACATTATCCATAGAAGAATCCTCGATTATTTATAAAAATGTGACGGGTACGTTACACCAAAATTACAGTTGACAAACTTCAAAAAAGACAATTTTTTTAAATGGAACCCCCCCTTTTTTATTTCATAAATGTGTTCTACGGCAAAAAATAAGGGTACTTTATGTAACATGTCCTATGTTGAAAGTTGATAGAATTTCAGTAAATTAGAAAAACATGTAATCTGGGTATAATTATAAAAGTATTTATTCTATGGCTATTGTGAGGTGGAGCGCCATCATGCTGGTACCATATTAAATTCCTTTGATCCAACGGTAAATTATCTAAGAAATCAAGTAGATGAGTTTGTAAAAACATTGTTTTTCCATGGCTTACTTATCCGTATTAATAAAATAATTATACCCAGATAACATGTTTTTCTAATTTACTGAAATTCTATCAACTTTCAACATAGGACATGTTACATAAAGTACCCTTATTTTTTGCCGTAGAACACATTTATGTAATAAAAAAGGTGGGGTTCCATTTAAAAAAATTGTCTTTTTTGAAGTTTGTCGAATGTAATTTTGGTGTAACGTACCCGTCACATTTTTATAAATAATCGAGGATTCTTCTATGGATAATGTAGCTTAAAGTCTCCTTTATAAAAGGCTTTTTTCAGATTATAAAAATTCGATCTCGTTCCCGATATACAGAGTTTTGAAAATGTGCCGGATTTCAGACAAAAAATCAAAAAAAGTTGAATAACGCCGGAAGTAGTTGATCATGAGCAAAATGTTTTTATTGCTTCATATGTAAAATTTTCCGCTGCATTCAATGGTAAAATAAAATATAGCATATTCCATTTAAAATAAGAAAGTTGAGGTCAATTTCCGGTCAAACCGGAAGTGCTACTGCTTTGAAAATATTTTAGTTAAAACGGGCATGTTGGATAATCCCTAGATACCAAATTTCGTTAAATTATATTAAATAGTATTTAAAATATAGATAGCGTAAGCTAGTCCTGAGACACCCTGTATAATAAAACTGTTTTATATTAATATATTATACCATTCAAATACACATATATACACATTTCATATTCAATTTTTAGCACATTTATATGTTTCTTTTTCATTGTAGATGGTCTGTGGTTTACAGAACCCAATCTGACGTTATCATATAGCAACTTTTTAAAAATATTGTAATTGAAAACGATAAATAAACAATAAATGCAAATAAAAAAAAAAATTAATTAAACGGAGCAATCAATTTGAATTGACTCCGAAAGCGTGACGTCAAAATCGACCGGGAATTACAAAACCTGAAAGTAGGCTTCCGGTTTCTTGACTGTATCTTGAAAGAGTTTATTGTGAACGAACCGGACTAGCACCAAATTTAAATAGCTGTCATTTGTCTTATTTATGTATTTAAAGTACAAAAATAAACTAAAATATATGCGTAATTTGTTTCAAGAAACCTTATATTGAAGTAAATTTTAATAAATTCCAAAAAATAATGTTATTTGTGGCTATGTCATTCTTCAGCGAGGACGAAAAGATTTTCCTCTGATTCTATAGTTATCGACCTAGGCTAATGTTCAAAGCATTGGTATTCTGCACCTGATCACTTATTTTGTCCGTTCTTACTTTCAATTCAGTTTGTAGTAGCCAAATTTGGAAAAGCAGTGGAATTTAATCATAGTAAAGTTGTGAGTCACTTTCTCGCCGGTGATTTAATTCTCGCCGGGAGAGGTTTTTTGGTAGCCGAACTTTTACCACCAGTCGTTAATTTTTAATGATACCATAGTTTATGATGGAACAAATTCAGAAAACAAGAAATATTACGAGGGTAAAAATACAAGTAGAAAGGGCCATAGGAGGAATTAAAACTTTTCAGATATTACATATGATTGCTTTTTTTAATGCCTTGTTCATCATTCATCCTTAGAGTTTGTGGGGCTTTGACAATTTTTTAATACCCGCTTATAAGTCGAAATATTTTACAATGAACAAAGTATGTAATCGAATTTTTGTAAATATGTACAAAGGCTTTTAATGAATACGTGTTACAAATTTAAAGGGTATGTACGAGATGCAAAATAGAGTAACTTTTACTAATAAACTCATAAAATGGTAATTATCTTTCTTAATTTTCACTGGCTGTTACGATCTCTCACTACAGTTGTTAATCTTGTTTATTTTATTTTTGCATCCCCTACATACCCTATAAATTTGTAACACGTATTCATTAACACTCAATATTATTTATACGTATGTGACAAATATATTTTATTATATGATAATCTACTTTTCAAATTTTACATACTTACTTCTTTTATTTTCCATGCCCAATATTTTTCATATGCGTTATTCATTTTATTAATTGTATATATTGCAAAATATTGTTATAAAATAAGCTTTATAAGAAACAATTTTTAATTCTAAAAAAGTTTTATTTACACTTTATAGATATCAGCTTTGATGACAGCTATTTAAATTTAGCGCTAGTACGGTTCGTTCACAACAAATTCTTTCAAGATGCAGTTAAGAAACCGGAAGCCTACTTTCAGGTTTTGTAATTCCCGGTCGATTTTGACGTCATCACTTTCGGAGTCAATGCCATTCAATTAGGAACTTTCATTTTATAGATTGGCATATTTTGAAACTAGATGTTGGTACTTTTCACGATTTAAAATTCAAATTATTCAAATCTTCGGCATCGCTCTTTTCAAACGCTGGATAACTAATTTATCTGTGTTGAGCATTGTTCAAGCTATTTGACCTTCTAGAAATGATTTAAAGTTTCATTGATATAGCATATTATAAAGGATCTTAAGAGCAATGAAGATTTCAAGACTGTACTGTTTCACTTTGTTAAAAATGGCTGGTCCGCTTTTTTTTTGTGGTGAGACAGAAGATCTAAGTCACACATATACAACAAAGATGCCTAGATAAAAGTTCAATAATTCTGGTAGTAGAAACTAGTAAAGTCACTAGATATATAAAGTACCGCAATTGGCCGCCATTTTGTGTCGAGCTTCGGCGCCAAATTTAAAATGGATTATCTTGAAACGAGTGCGTTATTACAAAAATAATAATCGGCAGTGAAATACATCTATGAAGGCAAGTAATTAATATTGATTTTATGTTCATATTTTTTATAATATGCGTACATATAAGTACAAAACACAACTGATCAAAATTATACAGAAAATAAAAAATAAATACAATTAAGGTTAATTTTCTTCAGGTCGTTTGACATGATGACAACATTGACGCTAAAGTCCCCAGATATAGTGACTTTTATAGGCACAGCCAACTACAACTAGATCCTGATGTGACCCTGATTGGCCTGATTCCGCCATATTGTGTCTAAAAAACGTTCTTTTCTCTTTAACACATTGGTACAATGAATTGCGGTACTTTATATATCTAGTGACTTTAGAAACTAGTGACGTGGAGATCATCTGGGGGAAACGAAGTGTGGGTATGCATAGTATGCATCACCGACTTCCACTTACAGAAGGGACAGCACGGCTGTTTTACTACCATTGTTTTACTGGTCATTTTATGGTGTTTTCTCATACTAAATCCTTATTTGATTGACATGTACCGTCTGATTAATTTACATTACTACATTCGTTTTAAATCAATTAAAATGCAGAAGTTCATCAAATATTTTTATTAATTCAATCATTTTACAAAATTATTTCTCTTATATGAAACTGACATGTATGTCTTGTATTTTCCCAAATAATAGTTCAGTTTAGGGGGGAGGTGTTACATATTGATCCAAAATGTATATTTCTTACTCATCCGTATGGACACGTCGCTGTGCTTGTTGAAAATAGCGTTCAATTTGAACCATATCTCAGCTCCAGTTCAATTTGACAACTTCCTAAGTGAGACGATCTCATTTCGTTCACCTCCCCCATTAGTGATGCAGCATAATCTATTTTTACCTCCCACTACCCTTGGTAAGGGAGGTATAGGGATCGTGCTAAAAATCGCATATAGAGATTTTAGTAAATAAGCACGTTTTGAGGTCCCTAGAATCAGATTTTAACATTTTTACGATGATGTGTGTGTAGTGTGTGTATTTGGATCCTGTGGAAACGATTACTCAAAAACTATCAGTCAGAAAATTTTGAAAATTTTTACTAGTACTCTTCAACAATATGGGTAGAGACCATTAGTTTTTGGTGTACATTGGATAACCGGAAGTACTTATTGAATATGAATGAATAATCTTCAATTCTGCGATAGTACCATTTACTAAATACTTTTAACCAGTTTGATATCTAAATTTATAAAATAATTTATTTTCATACATCATCTTGCCTGTGCCTAAAAAATGAACAACACTTTAGTGACAGGTGAGTGACTGTTTGACGTATTCAAATAAATGTCACTGCCTTAAAGTAAATTCTTTAAAATTAATAATGAAATAGTGTTAAGGACAATGTATTAGTAATATATTTGATTAAAATAAAACTAAGATATGTAAAAATAATATATTTATCAGTATTTTTAAATGTTATATATATAAATAAGAACTAAATTTTCGGGAGGTTTTGTGCTGGCCACAACCGATTTTTACCTCCCGCTACCCGTAAGGGAGGTATAGGGATCGTGCTAAAAATCACATATCGAGATTTTAGTAAATGACCACGTTTTAAGGTCCCTAGAATCCAATTTTAACATTAATTTTAATTAAGAGCGGAAGGAGGCTTTTATGGCCTGCGGCGGGATTTTGAGCCCGAAGCGTAAGCCAAGGGATAAAAACACGTCAAAGGCCATAAAAGCAAGTTACGCTCATGGTACATACAAAACTTTATGCACGGACGAAAATTTTCAAATTATAAGTGTTAGTAAAATTGTATCGAAAAGAATTTGTCCTCGTACATCCAATATCTATAGTGTTGCCATGAAAGCGGAGAACAACGAGTTATTATTTGTTTATTAGTTATGAAGATATTCATGTTTCCATATAAATATCACAAAATTAATTTTCATTTTTCATTAAAGAATATAAAAATTTTCGATTTGTAATAAATACTTTTCATGTTGCCTGTTTAAATTGTAGGTTATAATTTGGTTTGACGTTTAATTATAGCTCGGCGGGCTATAATGAGGCTCGCGGGCTATAAAATGACATTTATGTCAAAGAAATTCGTGTATAATTGTCAAATTATGATACGTCTGTGTATAAAAATTTTCATGATGAAATATGTATAGGAAAAATTGATTCATTTTGGTTACAAATAATTCACAGAAAGATTTTTTTGTAGAATTAAATGCGGAATTGGCAGGAAATTATTCTTATTAATATTAGAAATTATTTTTAGCAATTATTGATAATAACAAATAGCTTGAAGAATGCTCAACACAGATAAATCAGTTATTCAACGTTTGAAAAGAGCGATGCCGAAGATTTGAATAATTTGAATTTTAAATCGTAAAAATTTTACCGGTTTTTTCGTTCTCCAAAGTACCAACATCTAGTTTCAAAATATGTCAATCTATAAAATGAAAGTTCCTAATTTTCTTTTTTATTTGCATTTATTGTTTATTTATCGTTTTGAATTACAATATTTTTAAAAAGTTGCTATATGATAACGTCAGATTGGGTTCTGTAAACCACAGACCATCTACAATGAAAAAGAAACATATAAATGTGCTAAAAATTGAATATGAAATGTGTATACAGGGTGTAACACGTACACCGACCACTGCCATTATTACCTTTATTATTATAGTTACAAAAAAATACTATAGAACAAAGTTGTAGGGGACCAAGGGGTCATTCTTTCAGAGAAGAAAATATTTTTTTAAACCAGTGGTTCTCAAGTTACAACACAAAGTTATATTTTTCAAATGGGATTCTACATATTTTTTATGCCTATTCGATAGCATATTTTTTTCTGAATTCAACCATGTATTAGTTTTATATCCTTACATAATAAAAATATTAAAAAAAATGCGATTGAAATTTTAATAAATTTTTATTTTTAATATTATTGTACAGTAGGCTATGGATGAAAAACAATAACAAAAGAACAGTGAAATATATACTAACTGGAACTCGCATACTCTACCTATCAGCGTACGCTGCACTGAAGCCTCATTGAACAATAATGGCTGGTCCTGTTCGCGCACATTCGTGCCAAACCGAACCTAGCCGAATAACTCGCATCATAGCTGATCGCTTTGTTTTCATATTATGCTTCATTTATTTAAACATGCGCAACACGAAATAATTTCCGTCTACTCACGAACTGTCTCGATGTTTGCCGACTACTCCAGCAGCAGGCTTCCGTCTACTCACGAACTGTCTCGATGATTGCCGACTACTCCAGCAGCAGGCTTTCAATATGCTTCACAGTCACGGTTCGTACGCGCATTCCAGTTAGTATATATTTCAGTGCAAAAGAACAAAATATAGCTGCTGTCAAAAAATAATTGCCGTACTTATTGTTGTAAATTGTTATTCTTTGTGTTTTGAGATTATTTTGTGACAATATGGCTGATGTTTATACAAATGAAGGTTTGTATCGTTTATTATTAATTTATGGTGAGTGTAATGAAAATGCCATACAAGCGTGCAATATTTATGCCACGAGATATCCAAACAAACCGCGTCCAGGGAGGTCAGTAATCAGGCGATTAGCACGAAATTTGAAAAACTATGGATCATTTTCACAAAAACGTGAAAGGCAACATCCCGTGAGAAACAATGAAGAAATAGAAATCGCAGTTTCTATTCTAGCTTCTATTGCGCGTAATCCCAATTCATCCACACGCGAAATTGCTCAAGAACATTTTATTTCTAATATGTCCGTATGGCGCATTTTGAAAAAGCATAAATCATATTCATACAAACTATTACATGCTATACATAATAATGACAATGAACGCAGAATAGTGTTTTGCGAATGGTTTTTGGTGCAGTATCAGGACGATAATAATATTCTTAGAAAAATTCTGTGGACAGATGAATCTAAATTTTCAAATAATGGATTATTAAATAGAAATAATGAGCACATTTGGGCTGAAGAACATCCTCGTGAATTTAGAGAAAAAAATAATCAACACAGATGGAGCTTTAATGTGTGGCTTGGAATGTTTGGGAATAAAATTATTGGAGCACATTTTTATGAGGACAATTTAAACGCAGCACATTATTTATGTTTCTTGGAAAATGAATTATTAAATTATTTAGAAGATTTAAACTTGAATGAAAGACAAAATATGTGGTTCCAACAAGATGGAGCGCCGGCTCACAATACTCGTGGAGTGTACGAACGGCTCGACGAAATGTTTCAAGGTCGGTGGATAGCAACAAACGGGCCATACAAATGGCCCGCTCGTTCCCCGGACTTGACACCCCTTGATTTTTTTTATGGGGATATCTTAAAGATAGAGTATATTCAAAACCAGTGACAACGAAACAAAATTTGATGGACAGAGTTAGAGAAGCTTGCGCTGCTTTGACACCAGAAACTGTAATAAAAGCTACTTCGTCTGTTTTAAATAGAATAGAATTATGCTTAGAAAATAATGGAAATCAAATAGAACAATATTTATAAGGAGTAATTAACAATTATTAATTTTCAATTTAAATTTATCATTCTTGTTTCTCATCCATGGCCTACTGTACAATAATATTAAAAATAAAAATTTATTTAAATTTCAATCGCATTTTTTTCAATATTTTTATTATGTAAGGATATAAAAATAATACATGGTTAAATTCAGAAAAAAATATGCTATCGGATAAGCATAAAAAATATGTAGAATCCCATTTGAAAAAATATAACTTTGAGAACCACTGATTTAAAAAAAACATTTTTTCTCTGAAAGGATGTCCCCTTTGGTCCCCTACAACTTTGTTCTATAGTATTTTTTTGTAACTATAATAATAATGGCGGTGGTCGGTGTACGTGTTACACCCTGTATATGTGTATTTGAATGGTATAATATAAAACAGTTTTATTATATATATTTCCATAATTTTCACTTGAAGTTCACTGCATAGTACCATCTATGATCCATTTCAGTTAAACATAAAATGAAATATCTCAGAATATTATTTTATTCTTCAATTTAGTAAATTAATAAGGTGTTATACTGATTTAGACTATTGTACTAATTTATTTATTTTTGTAAATTTGTGGAGTAATTCAGCCGTTTTTTGGGGGACACTACTTTTAAACACAGATTTTTTATAATTAACGGTCAATATGAGCAAAAATAAAAAATACATGTCCAATAATTTTCATCTTTTATCGATTAAAGGCTACTTAGTTTTTTATGTATATTTCATCGCTTGTTCCATTTGTTCTGTTTAAGGTTGCAAATCGTTCATTATTTGTTCTCTCAAATATTCCCGTTATTTACCGCCCAAAAGAATTGCGATTATAACTTTATTATAAATATATATTAACTGTCAGATTAAAGTCCAAAGAAATATTAGAATAATACTATAAAATATATATTTATAATACTCCAGGAATATGAAAATACCAAATCGGTAATAATTTGAATTTGAAATTTGTGTCTTTCAAATGTGCCATCTAAAAATATGTAGAAGAACTATATATTAATATGCAAACTATAAATTAAATAAAATATATTTTGTTTTCCGAGTGTACTTCGATATGCGACCGCGCCAATTTCAAATTCGCTTCAACTTCATGGTATAGATTTGAACATTTCGCAAAATGAATCAGGTGACAAATGTACAGGGCAATATAACTTCAAGGAGGAGATTTATACTTTCGAAAAAATATACATGGAGAGAAATGAACATGGCAATATATTTTCAAGGAGGAAATATATAAATTAGGAAAAGAGTACAAGGCGATAAATGTACGTTTCGAAAAATGAACATGGCCAGAAATGTACTGAGTGATATTTATGCATTTCGAATTTTATATTCCAAGCCCTATAAAATATATATTTATAATACTCCAGGAATATGAAAATACCAAATCGGTAATAATTTGAAATTCATGTCTTTCAAATGTGCCATCTAAAAATAAGTAGAAGAACGAAATATTAGTCTGCAAACTATAAATTAAATAAAATATATTTTGTTTTCCGAGTGTACTTCGATATGCGAACGCGCCAATTTTAAATTCGCTTCAACTTCATGGTATAGATTTTAACATTTCGCAAAATGAATCAGGTGACAAATGTAGAGAGCAATATAACTTCAAGGAGGAGATTTATACTTTCGAAAAAATATACATGGAGAGAAATAAACAGGGCAATATATTTTCAAGGAGGAAATATATAAATTAGGAAAAAAGTACAAGCCGATAAATGTACGTTTCGAAAAATGAACATGGCCAGAAATATACAGAGTGATATTTATACATTTCGAATTTTGTGTGCATTCCCCTCTTAATGATAGACCACACCTCCCAAGTTGAAACCAGGGACACATATTGCTTAGTCGCACTATATTAAATGATTATTTAATTATAAATGATTATAATAATAGTAAAAATTTGAAATAATGAAAGCAGTTTTAAATTTAAATTTCCCGCCAAAATCGATTCCTTAAAATTATAATTCAAAAAATTATATATGATATTAAAATGCTTATATAATTTTGAAAAACTTATTTTAATTAAATATTAACATAATTATAATTTCATAAAATTACAAAAATATTTATTTTGATCTATTACGTAATTGACTCCGAAAGTGATGACGTCAAAATCGACCGGGAATTACAAAACCTGAAAGTAGGCTTCCGGTTTCTTAACTGCATCTTGAAAGAGTATGTTGTGAACGAACCGTACTAGCGCCAAATTTAAATAGCTCTCATCAAAGCTGTTATCTGTAAAGCGTAAATACAACTTTTTTAGAATTAAAAATTATTTCTTATAAAGCTAATTTTATAATAATATTTTGCAATATACTCAATTAATAAAATGAATAATTCATATGAAAAATAATGGACATGGGAAATAAAAGAAGCAGATAGCAGATATGCAAAATTTGAAAAGTAGATTATCATAAAATATATTTGTCACATACGTATAAATAATATAAAGAGTATTAATGAATACGAGTTACAAATTTATAGGGTATGTAGGGGATGCAAAAATAAAATAAACAAAATTAGTAACTGTAGTGAGAAATCATAATAGCCAACAAAAATTAAGAAAGATAATTACCATTTTATGAGTTTATTAGTAGTCTATTTTGCATCCCGTACATAACCTATAAATTTGTAACACGTATTCATTAAAAGCCTTTGTACATATTTACAAAAATTCGATTACATACTTTGTTCATTGTAAAATATTTCGACTTCCTTATAAGCAGGTATTAAAAATTTGTCAAAGCCCCACAAACTTTAAGCTTTAAGGATGAATGTTACATGGGGCATTTAAAAAAGCAATCATGTAATATCTGAAAAGTTTTAATTCCTCCTATGGCCCTTTCTACTTGTATTTTTACCCTTGTAATATTTCTTGTTTTCTGAATTTGTTCCACCGTAAACTATGGAATCATTAAAAATTAATGCCTGATTAACTCGTAACTTTACAATGATTAAAACCCACTGCTTTTCCAAATTTGAATAATTCGTTTCTTAATAATTCAACATATTCCTCAGAAACTGCGCGATCAGTGGATCTATGTGGTGTTGAAGGAAATAGATCTTCAACTGTTTGCACTGTAGTATCAGTTGTTTTCTTCTTCCACCAGGAACAAGCCGTCTTTTTTTTTTTTTTACTTTAAATTCATAAAACATGAATATGTAACAAAATCATATCATTAAGTTTTCTAGTTTTCAAATAAGACAAATGACAGCTATTTAAATTTGGCGCTAGTTCGGTTCGTTCACAATAAACTCTTTCAAGATGCAGTCAAGAAACCGGAAGCCTACTTTCAGGTTTTGTAATTCCCGGTCGATTTTGACGTCACGCTTTCGGAGTCAATATTGTTTGGGTTGCTCATCATTTGTTTTCAATAAATTGTCTGTCACTTTGCATTAATCTTTGGAAAGCGTTTTGTATTATTTGTGTATGTTTTTAGTAAGATTTGTCTAGATTTTTCTGTAAGTACATTTCATTTTCATGTATTTCATACTATAGTTAATTTTAAATATGTTTAAAATCATTTTCAAATATTTTATTTCATACATCATGTTAAAACGTAATATATATATATTAATGTATGTATTGTACGTATTATACGTAAAAATAGATTGCATTGTTTCAAAATAAAGGCATAAATGATTAATTATTAATAAAAGTTTATAAGATGAATAAATATTTGAAATTTTATTATGAAATGCACATAACCTATTCCTAAATTGTGTAATACACGGATGTGTTTTTATCATAGAGTTATAAAATATATATACACATAGAGGGCGCCTAAACACTCAAAGCTGATGTCATGCGGGGTAAGCTTGTGTTTGTACGGCGGCCATCTTGGGAAGATCAAGTGTATATAAGCGTTCTCTGGTTATTTGATTATTTTACGTTAATAATCGATTTTAATTTGTGTTATTTGAATGTGAAACATTTGTAATTACATGTCAACGACTTGTGCCTTCGGTTGTAATAACCGAATGTCCGTAAAAACTTTAAAACAAGAAAAAGAAAAGGAAAAAGCGATGACAATTCACAAGTAAGTATTATTTTACTTATACATATTATTAATGTTTCGTTGATATAATTTATTGTATTTTTTTACATATTTCATGTAAAAATATTAACTTATTTTTTGTAATAAATATGTTTGTACTTCGTATTTATTTGTATTGTAAACATCATAAATATATATTTTTATATGAAATTTCTAGCTTCAAATTATTTGCCTATTCGGTACCTAGTTTTTGTAAGTTTCTATCTCAATCATTACAATTGTCATAAAATTCGAACAGTTTAATTTCTATAAAAAATATTTTATTAAAGTTTAATCGCAATACACTTCAAATTGAAGATTTTTACAATTTTTTGGTTCTTTCAAATTTAAATTTAATTAATTTTAATACATTTCTTACTGAATTAAAGCTTGCTAATTACAAATAGCTTCAATTTCTGTTACGTTATTGTATTTTTGTAACAAAACTGAAGAAAGCGCGCTTAAATACATTATAACTTTGATCGTCCCAAGATGGCGGCCACGAGATTCCCCTTCCGTCTCATGGCGACAAAAACTCTGACCACATCTGTACTTTACGCTCTCTCTAGTCCTATTCTATACTCTAAGGTTTTTATCCTTTCGATTTTGTTGTCCATAAACATGGGTGAACTTTTTACAATTCAATAAAACTCGAGTTAAATTCTTTACCTTTGAATGTTGACCGACTGTTTGCAGAATTGGAAGAATGGAAAATAATAAAATAAATAGTTTTACATAAATTATTCATTTCCTGGCCGAAGTTGCAATTGTATGACAGTCTTCTTCAGGTCTAGAATTAGTTAATTTATTTTTGACAATTTCTAGTTCTAAAAAACTGTTGTACAGTCAAAACGTCAACCAGTAAATAAATCATTTATGTAAATTTGCATATCCGATTATAATTTTTCATGTCCAACATTTCAAACAAACTAAAAGTAATTATTGCTTACAATAAGAACTACAAAGACAGTTAAATGGCCAAACAATTTCTATTTCACAAGACAAATTTAAAGGAAAGAAAAAAAAAAAAAATTTCTACCAGTTCTCAAAATACTAAACCTAAGTTTTTATAATATAAATGAGAATATACAGTTTTATTTGATCACTCTATAAAGATTTTTGAAAAAAAATTCGTACAAAGTTTTACATTAATTTGATTAAAATATGGCTATAGCTATAATAAAAGTGTCATGAATGGAAAAAATAAATACGTGTTAATTAATTTTACATAGACTTAAAAGGCCATGAAAGAAATATATAAATATTTGATTTGCGTGGATATTTTTGATATATTAAAAGAAAAAACAAAATAATTGCTTCTTTTTGTCAGGATACTCTAAAGCCTCATTTCCACCGAATGTCTTAATGCTTAATACATAAGGCTTAATGAATTATAACAATTTACTAGGATACCATTTCCAGCTATTTTGTTTACTGACAATTCAACAGAAATGTCATATCTTTTTTCCAAATTACTTGTTGTTTAGTAGACTGCCATTGCAGCAGCAATTCTTCTTTATTTAATATGTTATACCTATACACAATTTTCTGTATTTATATCGATACCGAAAAATTAATTAAAAGTTAATAATTATAAAATAGACTGAGAGTTGACAGTTCAGGTTAGAATTTTTCAATCATTTGTTTTTACACATTGCTATTAGTTCTTAAGCATTAAGCCTTATGCAAAGCTGGAAATGGTAGTAAACGTTGTCATATGATAAACATTTTTACGCGTTGCGCTTAGTTATTAATTATTGCTCTTACGCATTAGGACAATCGGTGGAAATGAGGCTTAATTCCAGAGCTGGGCAAGTTACTTTTAAAATGTAACTAGTTACAGTTACAGTTACCTCCAATAAAAAGTAACTAAGTTACTTAAGTTCCAGTTACTTTGATGAAAGAACTAAGTTATTTACTAGTTACTCATTAAAAGTAACTTAGTTACCTTGAGTTACTTTCTAACTACTTTTAATGGCGTGAAGTGTAGACTTTGACTGTTGACTTAGTTATTATGTAGTATACATATCAGGGAGTTTACATTTTAACGTTATTGCTTGGCAACACCCAATCAGATTATTATTGTTAATGTTAACGGACCTACAGGGCCTTATTACCGCCTAGGCCCACAAGGCCACGGTCTACGGCCCGCTTTGACAAGGGGCCATCAGGGTCCGGTTGCTGTGATAAAAAATCTGATAAAAAGGCCCTGCGGACCTACATTATAATATAACATAAAAATTAAAAGTAACATTTTATCTTGTGAGAAGGGAATTTGCAAAAATGAGACGAATTCAAGTCTTGCAACCCTTGGAACAACAAACAAAATACACTATTTTTTGTATAACCTGAAAATTGGAATAATTTTGATGATTCAGTGGCAGTTTAATTATAATTTATTAAAACGTATCATTTGTAAGCGAGGAAAACATTTGAAAATAATATATTTTATAAGTCAAATTTAACATTTAGTGACTTTTTAATTCTAGAATTAAAAGTTAAAATAATGTTATTTTTAGTTTTTCTGTTTATCGTACAAAAACTCTATTATTAATGAATATAATTACTTATTTTATTATCTATTATGGCTTGAAATCAATCAACAATAATATTGAATTTAATTATGTATTAAAATAAAAGTTACACATTACGGAGGGTATGCACGATGCTGCGCTCAACACTACAACTCTGGACAGACATTTATTTAAAACAAAACAGTTTTAGTTAGTGTTTTTAAAAAAGGCATCAGCCTCAACAAAATATTTCTTTGAAATTTTAATTACTCAAGTAACTTAAGTTACTCAAGTAACTAGTAACTAAAAACCGTAAAGTTACCAACTACTTTTCCTCAGCAAGTTAAGTTACAGTTACAGTTACCATATTTTAAAAAGTAACTAAGTTACGTTACAAGTTACGTAAAAGTAACTAGTTAGTAACTAAGTTCCTAAAGTAACTAGTTACTGCCCAGCTCTGCTTAATTCTATGTAAAAATATACATGTATTTAAATTTTGCCTGAAAATTAATTGCCGGTAATTTTATCACAGGCAAAAATGTATACTATAGGTATTAAAATGCATAATGTAGTCTGATCCCAACGTAAATTACGACGTTTCATTATTAAAGATAGAAATGGCAAATTTCTGTATATATAACAACAATAAACTAACCATAAAATTCTATCCGAGTTTTAGAAGCATGATTTTTGTGTTATATAAAAACAATAATTTAACCTAAAGCATAAAACTCGACGCGAGTTTTCAAAATGTGATTTTTCTGTAAATATAATAAAAATAATTTAATCCAACGCACAATACTCGGTCAAAGTTTTCCAAGCTTGATACAACTGTATATTGTATGTGAGACAAATTATTACAAGACAAAGCATTGTTCAGTGGAAAAAATGTGTGAGATATTATTGTAATAATAATAATAATAATAATTTATTTAGGTCCCAAAAAAGAAACATACAGAAATATGTATAAACCAAGTCAATAATATATATATGTATACGGGGTGTAACACGTACACCGACCACCGCCATTATTACCTTTATTATTATAGTTACAAAAAAATACTATAGCACAAAGTTGTAGGGGACCAAGGGGGACATTCTTTCAGAGAAGAAAATATTTTTTTAAACCAGTGGTTCTCAAGTTACAACACAAAGTTCGACAGCATATTTTTTTCTGAGTTTAACCATGTATTAGTTTTATATCCTTACATAATAAAAATATTGAAAAAAAAAATAATTAAATTTATAACAAAACATATTCGAACAACAAAACATCCATACCAACAAAACATGTTCATGACAATATAACATTGCCATAACAACAAACAAAAATAATGTTTACTAAAAATATTGTGTGGTGAGATAAATTCATAATAGCTAAACATTCGTTTTGTATTGTAACATTTAAAGAATAAAATGAGTGACAGCGATGATTAGCGACTGTGCAAAGAATATTGTGCAGAATTTATTGCCCGAAAAATCAAGGAAAAGATATGAAATAGTATATAACCGTTTCAAGGAATGGTCTGTCCAGAAGAATGTGAAAGAATATACAGAGAATGTATTATTGGTATATTTCTCTGAAAAATCAGAGCGCTATAAATCATCTTCACTTTGGTCCGAGTACTCTATGCTACGTGCATCAATAAATGTGAAATATCATGTTGATATAAAAAAATACGCTAAATTGTTGGCATTTTTAAAGCGAAAATCGACCGGTTTTCATGCCAAAAAGTCGAAAATATTATCAAAATGTGAAGTAGAAAATTTTCTGAAGGAAGCGTCGGATGATATATACCTGATGATGAAGGTAACTATTTTTTTTTAACTTTCTATTTTAATAATTATACAATACAATAAATACAATAAAAATACATAGGTCGCTTTAATTATGGGTATTGCTGGTGCTTGCCGTAGAGCAGAACTAGCACAGATGACTACAGATGACGTTGGAGATAACGGGTCCGTATTGATTGTCAACGTGCGACCAACCAAAACGGATAAAGAATGAACTTTCACATTCATTAACAGAAACAAAGATATTAATATGATTGAGATTTATAGAAAATACAAGACACTTCGTCCCCCACATACTCCACACAAACGCTTGTTTTTAAATTATAGGAACGGAAAATGCTCTACCCAAGTAATAGGATTAAACACATTTGGGAAAATACCTAGTGAAATAGCAAAATTTCTAAAATTAGATAATCCATCTGACTACCTAGGATACTGTTTTCGGCGGACTTCTGCCACTCTATTGGTGAATGCAGGAGGGGATATATTAAGTCTCAAACGTCATGGAGGTTGGAAGTCGTCCTCTGTGGCGGAAGGTTACGTGGAGTATTCATTGACAAATAAAATAAAAGTGGCACAAAAAATTATTGGAAGAAATAATGAAAACAAAATTAATGAAGAACATGTAACAGCAGGGCTTTCAGGGATAAATATTTAAAATTGTAGTATTAATATAACAATAAATAAAGGTTAATTTTGTAGTATTTTCATTTTTAAATTGTTAACAATATTATAATAATTAAAAATTAATATAAATAACATATGAAACTGATAATTTTTGCATGCGGTAAAGTAATCTCAAATATATAAAGTAGTACTTTCTGTACTAAAATGATGTATAAAAAGCCTACTACTATACAGGCTCGTGCAAAAAGTCTTTTACGACAGCAATATATAGCACCCGGCATTATGTCTAATAGTCTAGTCTGGTAGTTGTAATATTCTGTAAACAGTCCTGTACACAAACTCAGTCACTCCGTCACTGGCATAGCCCGAAACCAGGCGTATTAGGGTACGCCCAATCTCCTTGCGTTAACACAATCAAAAAAACCAAAGCCTCTGTAGCTGCCGGACCCTCGATAATATCACCGTAATCAACCTGACCAGAAAAAGTGCCGTTATGTTCATCATAGTACAAATCACTTTTAATATGCATGTTATTATCAACTAAACTTACATTTTTTAAATAAGCATTACTTCCATCTGCCATCACATTTTTAAATACGAGAAAACCTCGCTAAAAAACTCGGGATTACAATTAGCTTTTGAAAGCTAATTCCTTATTGTGCGAGATGTGGGCAAAGATAAATATTCTCTTACAAATTCATAACTTTTTGGAGAAAAATAATGAAGAGTTAAAGCGAACTGTGTATTTTTTTTTCCTCGTACCTTATATTCTTTGATTTTCCTTCATGTGCAATCAACGCCGTCATAAATTCGGAGAAATGTCCTTATAAATGCTCCATTAAGTCTCCAGAATGAATTCTCTTCTCTTATAAATGGCGAACTCTGACATGGATTTAAGTTTTTTCTCCTTTCGTTTCAACTGTTGCCGCAAATTTCTAATTTCACATACATCTATAGATACGAACTGGAACAAAATACAAAATTATTAATAAAAAATACGAGTTAATTAAAGATTGTAATCCCGGTATTCAGAATGAAAACTGACAACTGTCAAGCAGATAATTCATTTCGTTATTGGAAGATAAATAACAACAAACGCATGTTTTTGTTTTATTTAAAACAAATGTACATAAACATATTATACATCATTAGAAAGCAAAAATATTCCTCTTTCTAGTAATGTTATATATCATCATCATATATATATATATATATATATATATATATATATATATATATATATATATATATATATATATACAGGGTGTCCCATTTAAGGTACGAATGCATTGGTATCTCGAGAACCGTAAGAGCTACGAGGTTGGTTAAATTAGACAAAAGTTGCCCCATTAGGAGGCTATTTTAATGGTGTTTTGTTATTTGCGAAAAATTGCATAGGTCACTAGATATAGTTGAAAATGTAAATTTAGCGATTTTCTTTTTTTGCTTATAACTTTGTTATATGAAATAATACGAGATTCTAGTTTGCACTTTCTTAAGGCAGTTTTGTATGGTGAATTTGCAGAAGTACTCAAATTTTTTTTATATCTAACCATTTACGAGTTACTGATAGCAACTTTTATTTTTCATATGGAGGTCATATTAAGCTATGGCATTTTTAAATAGAGATTTTTTTTAGCTTTACAATGATATAAAACAATAATAATTTATTTTTATAATTAACAGAAAAATTAACAAAAATTGTTATTTATATTAAAATTGAATTGAAAAAAGTAAATCGAAGGCTGCTATGAAAACAACGAACAACAAAAAAGTGCAACAATTGAATTTCTGAATTTTACTTGTCAAAAGTAGATTATTACGAGTAATAAAAATGAATTTTTCTCGTTGGGAAAAATATGATATGTTGAGTTGTTACATTCGTTGTCAAAGTAACGCATTTCATGCTGCAGAAATGTATTTTGACTTATATCCAGAAAGACGGCAACCGAATATACAAATATTTTCAAGATTACGTCATAATTTACTTGAATATGGATCTTTTACAAAGCCTAAAAGAGATGCAAGGTCAACGGATGAAGATCAAGAAAACACTGTGATTCAAGCTGTAGTAGAAAAGCCGGAAACATCAGTGAGAAAAATTGAAAATAATTTTAATATTCCTAAATCTACTGCTCATAGAATTTTAAGAAAACACAAGTACCATCCCTATAAATTCACAATTTGTCAAGGACTTAGGGCAGGTGATAATTTGAGACGATTAGGTTATTGTCAGTGGTTTATAAACCAATGTGCAAATAATCCACAATTTAAATTCAAAGTTTTATTTTCTGACGAATGCAACGTTTCAAATAATGGCTTATTTAATAGACACAACAACCATAACTGGTCTACAGAAAATCCACATTTATTAAAAGAATCACGCCATCAAGTTAGATTTGGTTTCAATGTATGGTGTGGTATACTAGGAACTCGCCTAATTGGCCCAATCATATTTAATGAAAATTTAAATGGCCCAAGATATTTAAATATGTTACAAAATGATATTGAATATATTCTGGATACATTGCCACTTCGTCAAATACAGAATATGTGGTTTCAGCAGGACGGAGCTCCTGCTCACAATTCACAGGCCACAGTACAATATTTAAATATTAGATTTGGAAGACAATGGATAGGGACCAGCAGCGAAATTAGGTGGCCTGCTAGATCTCCCGATTTAACACCTTTAGATTTTTTTTTATGGGGATATTTAAAAAATAAACTTTTTATTCGGGAATATCAGAACGAAAATGAATTACGAAATGCCACTGTAACAATTCTAAATCAAATTAGGCCAAGAATGCTGAGAAAAGTTATAGAAGAAACAGAACGAAGGGCGCAGAAGTGCGTGGAACGTAATGGAGGGTTAATTGAAAATTTATTGTAAAGTTTTCGTAAATTATTTTTGTATTTTTTAATTTAATCAAATGAACTTGTTGGAATATTTGTTATGAAATAGTTATTTTCTTCCATAGCAGTCTTCGATTTACTTTTTTCAATTCAATTTTAATATAAATAACAATTTTTGTTAATTTTTCTGTTAATTATAAAAATAAATTATTACTGTTTTATATCATTGTAAAGCTAAAAAAAATCTCTATTTAAAAATGCCATAGCTTAATATGACCTCCATATGAAAAATAAAAGTTGCTATCAGTAACTCGTAAATGGTTAGATATAAAAAAAATTTGAGTACTTCTGCAAATTCACCATACAAAACTGCCTTAAGAAAGTGCAAACTAGAATCTCGTATTATTTCATATAACAAAGTTATAAGCAAAAAAAGAAAATCGCTAAATTTACATTTTCACCTATATCTAGTGACCTATGCATTTTTTTCGCAAATAACGAAACACCATTAAAATAGCCTCCTAATGGAGCAACTTTTGTCTAATTTAACCAACCTCGTAGCTCTTACGGTTCTCGAGATACCAATGCATTCGTACCTTAAATGGGACACCCTGTATATATATATATATATATATATATATATATATATATATATATATATATATCATCACGGCATATTACCCATTTCTGAGTGTGCCACAATCTGCTTTATCGCAGATACCAGTAATGATGATAACATATTTGTACATTTCTAGTAATGTTAATTTGTAATATAAATCTATCACTGTTAAAAAAGTTACAAGGTACTAAAACTCTTCTCCCCTCGTCTGTATCTGCCTTTTCGCTTTCTTCGGCCGATTCTTTATCTGTCTCGGGCGTTTCCAACGTCCTTGTCACACTCTGATGTCTTTCGAACCTAAAATTTTTATATAAAATATAAAAGTACAATAAAGTACAATAAGATGGCAATACTTGGTGAAACAGTTTAAATAAGATATTAAAAAATAATAACACTTGACTGTTTCACAAGATTCAGTCTTTGAATCAACCTCTCGGTCATTTATCAGAGACTAGCTCACTCAGCCAGAACCACGGACGCGTTTCGCTCTTATTGGAGCTCTTCAGTGCGTTCTTGATAGATGTCTCTGCATGTATCTACTTGCTTGTGCAGTCATCATATCTTTTTGAGATGTTTAACATCCGTTCATACAGCCGACTCAATGCCTGCTAGAGGCGTCGGTGCACCACACTGAAGAGCTCGAATAAGAGCAAAACGCGTCTGTGGTTCTGGCTGAGTGAGTCAGTCTCTGATAAATGACCGAGAGGTTGATTTAAAGACTGAATCTTGTGAAACAGTCAAGTGTTATTATTTTTTAATATCTTATTTTATATAAATATTAGCTTCTGGAAATTTTGGTACAAAATGTTTTTATGGAAAGGTGACAAGGTTAGCATGCACTAATCCCGCCTAAAATAGAAGAATTATTTTATCTGTATTTACAGAAGCCGACTTAAAATTTATTCATTTCACAAAAGAATTTTTAGATATTTCGGAAAGAATTGAAATACATATTAGCTATACAAATGAAAATGTATAAAGTGAAAGATGAGACTTATGAATTCAAACTATTATATTAAAATAAAGAGAAGTAATTATGTTTTCAAATGTACATACCTTAGAAGAAGATGAAACACCAGATATAGCATCGGGCTTTAATTTTCCATCCTTATCATAATCACTGGGAGAAAAATGTATATTCCAAACTCTGCAATGATCTTTTACCACATTTTTCTTTATTAATATTTTTCATCCACATATTTCTTATTAAATAGTCTTTAGGAAATCATCAATTTGGCAATAGCCACTCGAGTCCTACGGGATTTCGTGACTATTGCCCGGCAACAAATTTTCGAAGAATCTGTCAAATTATTTTCAATTTATTCTCACTCTCTTATTTTATTATTACTAATAATTATTTCTACATAAAAAAATTGTCATATATAGTTTATGGAAAAATAAATTATTTAATTTATTTAGTAATAATGCAAAAAAAAATATTACTTACCTATGCATTTTTGGCGAGTTACCTTTCTTATAATAATTAATACAATTAGGCACTTGAAACCTCCGGAAAAGCGTGAGCTGTGCTCTGCGCAAGTGTCAATTAATGGAATTTCGACATTTCGCATGACCTGCCACTTACAATGCTATAGATCAGTGGTTCTTAAAGTGGTGGTCCGCGGACCGATATCGGTCCGCGATCATAATACTACCGGTCCGCAATTTGTTTACAAAATTTTTTTAAAAAAATTCATGAAATGCGAAACATTATTGCCTATAGGCATATAAACCCGCGAACTCGAAGATATTGTCGTGCTGACACCCCCACCATATTCATGTCACATTGCAGCCAGAGAAGAGAGACTAATGCAGCACCGCAAGCAGAGAAATAAAGTAGTCACTACTCACTACATCTCTGTTTGCAGTGTTGCAGCACAGACGATTACGAAACTCGCGCTACCCTGTAGGCTGGTGACGCACTATGGAACTATTTGGATAAAAGTGAAAAATGAATATGCCGATCTATCCGATATTGCCATAAAAAAACTTCTTCCTTTTGTTACCACCTTTGTGAGATTGGCTGTTCAACTATGTGTGTAATTAAAACAAAATATAGAAATTCTTTGAACATCCATCCCCCATTTCGTGTGGCATTGTCAACAATTGAGCCACGGATAGAAAAACTAACAAAAAAATAAGCAAGCCCATTTGTCACATTAATTTTTATGTATTATATATGCAGTTTTTTATGTATTTGAATAAAAATTTATGTTTTTTATTGTTTTATTTGTTACAAATTGGAAATAAAAATCATATCGAATATTGAGACGGCAGAGGTTATTCTAACGTGCAGTTGGACACAAAATGTGCAGTGGGAAAAGCAAATTGTGCAGTGGGAAATTAAAATCTGTGCAGTTTTTTTTCCATTTATTACGAATGTACAAACTAGATAAAATTAACAAAAAAACAAACTCAAAATAATAAATAATATATGATTTTTTTATAGTTAAACATTAAAACTTCTTTGTGCTAGGTTTTTCTTCAGCTTCATCTCCAGCCCAGCTGTACTCTTTTGGAGGGAATATACGCGTTTTCGTCAAAATATTTATTTTATTTTTTTATGAATTGGTTAAATTTCCTTCTTTTTAAAGAATTCTATATTATCGTACTTCGCATGAAAACACGTTTGACCTTGAAAATTTTCAAAAAATCCCCTGCGGCGCATTTTTTCTCTATCCCCCACCCTTGACGGTCCGTCATATATTAGTAAAAATAATACCGGTCCGCCATATTAAATAGTTTGAGAACCACTGCTATAGATAATACCAAATTCTAAATAAGCTTTGCTAAAATTATCTTTAAAAAATGATTTTGATATAAGGAGACAGTTGTCCAGTGATAAAAAATATGCTTTTAAAGCAGAATAAACTTCCAACACTCTCTTCACAGCAGGATAAAGTGATAGCCAGCGCGTTTTAAATGTTTTGATAACGATTTAATTGATTGTCCATAAATTCGCAAAAAAATTCAAGGATTCTGGTCTGATAGTATAAATAGAAAAAAAGTTGTAAAGTTTTATAAATATATGGTCATTGAATCAAATCCATGTTGTGCTGAGTTATGAACTATATGAGCAGGGCAACCAATGCCTATTAAATCTTTTCCAAATTTAATTCTTAAATGCCTGTAGGCTAGTTACACACTGGGTGGTTTTTACCGCGGCGGTAAATTATCCGTCGCCGTCGTTCCTTCAGTGGTACGAAGAATCAAATGGGAGTTTACACACTGGGCGGAAGAAAAGCCACGCGGTAGATTTGCCGCTGACGGTAGTTTTGCCGTCGCCGCCTAGACAGTGGCACATGTGACCAAATAGGCGTTTACACACTCAGCGGATTTCTCGCCGCTTGTACATATTGAGTATTGCTGGTAGTACATATTTTCACATTGAAAACAGTTCAAAATCGAAACATGAGTCGTGAAGTAGATAACGATCTTCTCATTTCATTGGTTGAAAAGAGACCTGCGTTATGGGATAAATTACTAGAAAGTTTTAGATCGAGAAGCTACAAGGACTGCATGGAAAGAGTTGTGCCTTGGTATTAGAAAGGACTTTGACGAAATTAAATAACATCAATTGGCAAATCAAAACACAAATAAGCCAAATCAAGGTAAATTAACGATCAAGTCACCTCCTTTTTGCCAACTCGAGTGGCTGTACTTTTACCGTTAATAAGCGGCGGCGCTTTTACCGCTTAATGTGTAAACACGTCAAAATCTGTAGGCGGCGTCGGCCAATTTACTGACGCGGTAAAAACCGCCCAGTGTGTAACCAGCCTAAAAATTATTTCTTCCCGATGTTTTTAATCCTCCAAAATTATTGTTGCAGTTGTCTGCAGAGAAAGCAATACATTTTTCTACAATATTGTATTTCTTTAAACATGTATTCAAATGATCCTTAGGCTGGTTACACACTGGGCGGTTTTTACCGCGGCGGTAAATTAGCCGTCTACGTCGTTCCGTCAGTGGCATGAAGAAGCAAATGGGAGTTTACACACTGGGCGGGAGAAAAACCACGAGAGAGACTGCCACTGGCGCTGACGGTAGTTTTGCCGCCGCCGCCTAGACAGTGGCACATGTGACCAAATTGGCGTTTACACATTTAGCGTTAGTTTTGAGTATTGTTGGTAGTACACATTTTCATATTGAAAACAGTTTAAAATCGAAACATGAGGAGTGAAGTAGATCACGATCTTCTCATTTCATTGGTTGAAGAGAGACCTATGTTATGGGATAAATCACTTAAATTTCTTTATAGTAATCATTATAGTTATAGTTTTTTAAGCGATCCATGTCCATATTGGAAGAGGTTTCTTTAAATAATGATACAATAACACTAATTTTAGTTTTCGTTATATTATTTTGCCAATATTCAGAAAGATTATATAGAGTAAAAAGAGCTCTTAATTGGGAGTACCAGTTGTATTCGACTTTGTTAGAACTAACACCATCTAAGTACATTAGTCTGTCGAGAATTTTTTTAGGAAATCTAATACTTTCCATGTTCCTGACTTTTAAATACCAATATAAGCTTCACTTGACAATTTGCAAAATAGTATGTTAAGTTCCCGTCTCTATTCTCATCATAAAATCCGGTGTCGAACGAAATCATCTTAAAACTGATTTTATAAATTTTGTTTGACATTTTTCAAGCTCATTCACATAACGTAGACGCAGATTTCCGAGCCGTAAAGTAAAGTACCTTTGATAATTGACTGAAGTAGAATATTTTTCTCATTCCATGTTTGAGATTTACCCTTTGATAATATACAACTGACTTTAGAAGTAACTAAAGCAGCTTTTTTCCCTGCACATAACGTATTTTCATGAAACTTTCCTGATGAGGAGAAAACAATGCCAAGATAACAGATATTTAAGACTATTTCGAAATTATAATTTTTATACCGAAATGTAGGCATGGCTAGTTTCCGACCATGAAAAAAGGGTAAGATTTCGTTTTTGTTGTGTTTACAGTTAAGTCATTTTTGTCGCAGTATTGGGCTAAATGGTTCAATTTTTGTTGAAGCGAGACCGGAGAGTCGCTTAAAACGCAATATCATCTGCGTAGGCTAACATTAAAATATTGGTATGAGCATCTACATCTATTCCTCTTTGTTTGTTTGTTCTTAAAAACTCCTCTAAATCATTTATGTATATTGCAAATAGGATAGGACTTAAAATTTCCCCTTGTAAAACTCCTTCACGAAGAGGGACGGGATAATTATCATAGTGACCGTATTTACCATTTATAAAAATGTTAGCATTGCTGTATAAATTTTGAATGATTCTTATGAGTTTCGAACTGATACCAATATCATATAATTTTTGCCACAGTTTGGCGTGGTTAATCGAATCAAAAGATCGTTTAAAGTCAATAAATAGCTAATACATTCTACCTTTTTTGAGTCTTAGTTGAAAATGAGCTTATAGCATGCATCTATAGTATACATGCCAATATCCTTGAGAATAAATATAAGAAAAATATCAAGTAAGGTTTTGGGAATTGTTGGGTAACTAGACAACAGAAAATAAATAAACATTCATTCCTATTTCGACTTCAAACGAGTCAACATAAATGTATTTTTTATATTAGAATAAATTGTTATTAGGTATTGTTCATATTATATATATATCTTTCTACAATTTAATTAAAACTTATTTTTACTACGGTGACGGCTCCAGCCGCCACAACTGGTGACCCCGAGATTATTTTGAACACTACCCTTCAGTATGGGCGAAGAAGAAGAACATACCTCTCCTAATCCTCCTGCGCAAGAACTACAATATATTTCTGCTATAACTTCAAATAAATTTCCCGAATATTATCCTGAAGATCCTGAACTTTGGTTTAAACAAATCGAAATGATTTTCAATTCTCACCATATTATTTCTGAAAGCAGCAAATAAACGCATTGATTACAGCTTTACGTCCAGAACATGCCGTTGATATACGAGATCACATCCTTGAAAAACCTCTGAATAAACCATATACTACTACCAAAGCAGCACTACTTCAGCGAACCATTCCTACGGAAGTACAAAATTTTAACACCTTGTTAAATATTAATGCCTTAAATTATGACAAACCTTCTCATCTGTTACGAAAAATGAAGTAACTTGCAGGAACAAATCAACAAGATAACAAAATTTTAGAGCATCTCTTTCTTCAAAAGCTACCACCAAACATTCAATTAATCCTAGCTTCCTCCACCTTGTCAAACATTGAAGAAAAAGCTAATATTGCAGACAAATTAGTGGAAATAGCTCAACCTGTCATCACTCCATCTCAACCTGTCAATACAAACAAAATTAGAGAATTGCAAACAGAACTTCAAAATGTCAAAAAGTTACTCATCGATTTAACCAGCTCTCCTCGAAATGGGACATCAACACCTACAACTCCTCATTTCCCTAGATAGGAATACTGGCCCTCTCTCTCCACTTCCCATGACGGTAGAAATATCTGCTGGTATCACTACAACTTCAATGAAAAAGCAAGAAGATGTCAACAAGGCTGTCAATGGCAGAAGAATAATTTAAAGCTTGCTCCTAATAAAACGGTTAATATTCATACCATTATTAAATGTAAACAGCCTAATTCTTATACTTGTTCCAGCACTAGTCCTTCCGTTTCCAGTCCTCTCTTCTTTGTAACTGACAAATTGTCAGGTTGTCGTTTTCTAATTGACACTGGTGCAGAAGTGAGTATTATCCCACCTAAATTCACACAAATACACAGTATACAAAAACATTCACTCAGTGCAATCAATCAGACAAAAATTCAAACGTATGGTACTGTCAATTTGACACTTGACATTGGACTTAAAACAATTTTTAACTGGAAATTTATTATCGCAAACGTTAAACACGCAATTATAGGAGCAGATTTTTTACAACACTTCCGTATAACCATCGATATGACTAATCGAGAACCTCATATTAACACTTCATTTTTCAGAAGACCTTATATTTCTTTAATTCAATCCGATAATAAATTTCAAAATATTTTGAACGAATTTCCCTCTTTAATTAACGCCTTTAACTCCAAAACAGTCATTAAACATCATGTCACTCACCGTATCATCACAAACGGTTCTCCTGTTTTTAGTAGACCCCGTCGATTACATCCACAAAAATTCATTGCAGCCAAAGAAGAATTTAACAAATTATTAGAACTCGGTTTTATACGACAATCATCAAGTAATTGGTCATCAGCTTTACATATGGTTAAAAAGAAAACCCCGAACACTTGGCGTCCCTGCGGAGACTACCGCGCATTAAACAACATAACACTCCCCGATCGTTATCTAATTCCTCACATACAAGACTTCACTACAAATTTAGAAAATGCAATTATTTTTTCTAAAATTGACTTAGTTAAAGCATACCATGAAATTCCTATGGAAGCATCATCGATACCTAAGACAGCCATACCGACACCATTTGGACTCTTCGAGTATACACACATGCCTTTCGGTCTTCGCAACGCCGCACAAACATTTCAAAGATTTATTGACGAGATAACACGAGGCTTAAATTTCTGTTTCGCATACATTGATGACATACTCATTGCTAGTAATACACCAGAAGAACACGAAGAACATTTAAGAACTCTCTTCAATAGACTACAACAATACGGTGTTGTCATCAACCCGGAAAAATGTCAATTTGGCAAAACAGAAATTGAATTTCTTGGACATCACTTAGACCAAAACGAAATCAAACCTTTAACAGACGCAATACAAACAATTAAAACCTTTCCAATACCTGCAACTCAAAAACAACTACGCGAATTCCTCGGCCTTATAAATTTCTACCACAGATTCATACCAAATTGCGCAACAATTCTTCAACCACTTAACAAATTGATTGATACTAAACGTCCAAACACAAAAAAAAACTGACACTTAATACACAAGAATTGACAGCTGTCAAAAACATAAAAAATGCATTAATAAACGTCACAAAATTTTCTATACCTAAACAAAACTCTCCTAACAGCATTATGGTCGACGCATCTAACACGGGAGCAGGGGCGGTTTTACAACAACTTGAAAATAATGTTTGGAAACCATTAGCATTCTTTTCAACTACTTTCAACGAAACAGAAAAAAAATACAGTACTTTCGGAAGAGAATTATATGCAATATATTTAGCCATCAAAACATTCCGTTTTTACTTCCTTGTACGAAGTAAAGGAAGTATTGTAATCGCGAAAAAATTCGGTTTCCAGATTTCAACGGAAATATCCATTTTGACCATCCCTGAATCCATTTTGACTAATTTCGTCGTGACGTCTGTACGTACGTACGTATGTACGTACGTACGTACGTACGTATGTACGTACGTATCTCGCATAACTGAAAAACGGGAAGCCATAGAAAGTTAAAATTTTGTATTTAGGACTGTTATTACATCTAGTTGTGCACCTCCCTTTTTGGTCATTGCATAACTTTCAGAAGTGGTCCTTTACTTGAAGCCCATAATAGATTTTAATGGAAAACTATATTAAAATATTATCCAAAACTTTTCAAATTTTGTATATAAGACTTTTATATCAATGGGAATAACATAATAGATTTTAGTAAAAATGGCCTTCCCGGAAGTGGTACTTTACTTGAAGCCTATAGTAGATTTTAATGAAAAACTATATTAAAATATAATCCAAAACTTTTCAAATTTTGTATATAAGACTTTTATATCAATGGGAATAACATAATAGATTTTAGTAAAAATGGTCTTCCCGGAAGTGGTACTTTACTTAAAGCCTATAGTAGATTTTAATGAAAAACTACATTAAAATATAATCCAAAACTTTTCAAATTTGGTATATAATACTTCTATATCAATTGGAATAACATAATAGATTTTAGTTAAAATGGTATACCAGGAAGTGGTACTTTACTTGAAACCTGTAATAGATTTTAATGAAAACTATATTAAAATATAATCCAAAACTTTTCAAATTTGGTATATATCACTTTTATATCAATGGAAATAAGATAATAGACTTTGGTTAAAATAGTCTAACCGGAAGTGATACTTTACTTGAAGCTATTATCAGTTTTTCTTGAAAAAAATGGTGTTATTTTGAATTTATCAATGAATGCTTCAAATAAAAGTTTTAGAGAATTGAATTTTGCGTCGAAAACTTCAAGTATGATTAAATTAGTTTTTTGTATAAGCGAGATATGTAAATTTAAACAATATGTACTTTTTGGTTTCTGTAATTAAGTTTGCTATGAATTAGGACAAGAAATAAATGTTATTATACATATTTTAATTATTAAGTAACAGGCGACAGGCGTACAAGGAAGTCATGTGGTGTCCACATCAGATATTTTTATTGAGGGACAAGAATTTTTCATCCTAACCGACCATAAGCCACTCACATACACTTTTAATAAAAATTCATCAAAATATTCTCCTAGAGTACTCCGACATTTAGATTACATTGCCCAATTCACAACTAACATAAGACACGTATCAGGTAACGCTGCGGACGCACTTTCAAGAATTGAAATTAATTCCGTCACAAGCAAACCTAATACCTCTTATGATGAACTAGCAAAATGCCAGGAATTCGACCCTGAATTAAAATCACTATTAAACAATACAAAAAACTTCTTACGTTTCAAAAAAATCAAATTACCAAACACATCACTGCAATTATACTGTGACACATCTACTAAAAATTTCCGACCTTTTGTACCACAAAAATTCCGACGTTCACTATTTGAGCAACTACACTCTTTATCACATCTCGGAATTAACGCCACACGAAAACTTATTTCCTCTAAATTCATTTGGCCAAATATGCATACAGATATTAAAAATTGGACACAAACATGCGAAAAATGTCAAACCTGTAAAATCATGAGACATACAAAAGCACCACTTAAAAAATTTCAAATCCCTACAGCACGTTTTGACAACATACATATAGACATAGTAGGCCCATTACACATTTCCAAAGGATGTCGCTACATACTTACTTGTATTGATAGATTTACACGATGGCCGGAAGCCATAGCCATTCCTGACATCAAAATTGAAACCATCGTAAAAACATTTATATCAGGATGGATTTCCAGATTTGGAATACCTTCAACAGTAACAACAGACCGCGGAGCACAATTCGAATCATCATTCTTCCACCAATTACTTACACTCATTGACTCCACAAGACAAGACTACGTACAACATCTTACCACCCGGAAACTAACGGTATAATCGAATGATTCCATAGACAACTTAAAACAGCTTTAAAAACCTGTGACCATCCGGATGAGTGGCATGATAATTTACCTTTCGTACATTTAGGAATTAGAACCTCTTTTAAAGAACCTTTACAATGTAGCTGTGCAGAATTTGTTTCCGGAGTTACGATTACTCTGGGAAATTCACAAATCCTTTTCCACTGAATTCATTAACAATATAAACTTACCTCTATATTTAAGAAAATTAAAAAAATACATGTCTCAGTTGACAGCTGTAGTTCCTAAAGAAAACACATCTAACAAACACCCTTACACAAATCCAAATCTTTACCGCACTAACTTTGTTCTCATACGGACAGATTCCATCAAAACCCCTTTACAACCACCTTACACAGGCCCATATAAAATCGTCGCAAGATCAGATAAATATTTTACCATTGTAAAAGACAATACATATGAAAACATATCAATTGACAGACTAAAACCCGCCTTCTTACATTCTCAACCTACATCAGAAAACAAAAAAACTCAAACTGCATGCACCAGTCGTCACCAAGGAACCGATATCGAAGGATTAGAGTTGCAATAGTTTTTTATTTAAGTATAATTATTAATATTAGATTTGTAAAATGTTTATTTAGCTTTCGTCTAGGGGGGAAGTAATATAGCATGCATCTATAGCATGCATCTATAGTATACATCCCAATATCCTTGAGAATAAATATAAGAAAAATATCAAGTAAGGTTTTGGGAATTATTGGGTAACTAGACAATAGAAAATAAATAAACATTCATTCCTATTTCGACTTCAAACGAGTCAACATAAATGTATTTTTTATATTAGAATAAATTGTTATTATTGTTCATATTATATATATATATATATATATATATATATATATATATATCTACAATTTAATTAAAACTTATTTTTACTACGGTGACGGCTCCAGCCGCCACAAGCTAAAGACATCAAACAGAAAATATTATCCATTGTACCTCTTCCAGATCTAAAACCGGATTGATATTGATAGATTATTATTTTCTAACCAAGTTTTCAGTCTATTGTATAGAATTTGGGTAAAATTTTTACTTATATTATTTAGGAGGGCAATACCGCGATAATTTTCTGGCAAATTAGGATCTCCTTTTTAAAGAGCATATTTATTTTTATTTTTGACCAATCATTAGGTGCTGATTCATTACACAAAATGTTATTAAAAAGATTGACCATATAATGCATCCAGTTCTCGGAGAGATTTTTGAAGAAGTAACAGTAATTCATGCAAAGTAATACTGCCATCTAAATCAAGATGAAGACAATCACTGTATATAACATTTGTGAATAATATGTTTTTTGTATTTAGTGTACTATAATATTGTTGCCATTCTTCTATTGGTATATTCTGACAGACATTTTTTGAAAGATAGTTTATTTATTGTTCGCCAAAATTCAATATTATATTTAGTGTTGGCTAAAGAATTTCTAATGTTAGTTTCGTAACTTTTTTTATGAAATTCTAATTTATTTTTATACATTTTTTTACTTTGCAGGTATAACTCTAGGTTTTGTTTGCAAGAATTTCTTTTATATTTTCTCAGATTTTTTGTTGCTTGAATTTTATATTGCTTGCATTCCGAATTAAACCAGATTTTAGATTCAATACTACTGATAATTTCATTACTACTTTTTTGAGAACAAAATTTTTGAACTTTTAACATATTTGACTTGCACATTCTTTTATAGCATATAAGATGTTTTTATATAGGTCATCAGCGTTGTTAGAGTTGAAATAAATTCGTTCATTGTGTCTCATTACGGAATTAAATAGGCTGGAATTATCATTTTTTAATTTTATTATGTAATTAATTTTAATTTGCTCATCTTTAGTATTATAGTAAGGAGGAGTGGCTCCATAATTCTTTTTTGCATTGTAAAATTGTAAATTGATTATGCTTTGACCAGAATTGCACAAAGTAGGGTAAATATCAAGCGTAGAAACATACTCCGCAAATCTAAAGTTCGATCACGCAAGGTCAATAGTACTGTGGCCCATGTGGTTTATAAAAGTACTGTTACCAGGTATGTCACCCCTGGTTGGGTCCGTGAAGTTGTAGTGCTGAGTAATGCGATTGTCTAAAACTATACATAGGAGTTTTGTACTACTTTTGTATAGTTTTGTACAAGCAACGAAAGGTTTTGTAAGCCTACTTTTAGTGCGAAATCAAAGATTTCAAAATGTGTGCTCCAAATTAACTCAAGAGAGCAATTCTGCCCAAATGACCTAAAAATGCATCAATGCAAAGCTCCAATTTTGTACAGTTTTGTACAACCAAAAAAAAGTTTTGTAACGCCTTGGGTACTTTGACATTCCCGACGCAACTGACGCACTCGCAGTTCACGGGTGTGCGTATAACGTGATGAAGGTTTTTTTTTACGTGCATCACATAAAACTAGTTTTGTACAGTTTTGTACAACTAAAAAATAGTTTTGTAACACGTTAAAGTACCCGTTTAGGATAGCACGAAAGGTCGCACATGAAAACTGGGTTGATAGGCACTCCATGTTAACTGTGGAGTGCAGTACTCAGGATCAGCTCGGAAAATATCTCAATGCGTTAAACTACTTTTGTACAGTTTTGTACAACCAAAAAAATGTTTTGTAACGCCTTGGGTACTTTGACATTCCCGACGCAACTGACGCACTCACAGTTAACGGAGTGTACGCATAACGTGATGAAGGTTTTTTTTACTTGCATCACATAGAACTAGTTTTGTACAACCAAAAAATAGTTTTGTAACTCGTTAAAATACCCGTTTATGATAGCACGAATGGTCGCACATGAAAAGGGGGTTGATAGGCACTCCATGTTCACTGTCGAGTGCAGTACTTAGGATTAGCGCGGAAAATATCACAACGCGTTAAACTACTTTTATACAGTTTTGTACAACCAAAAAAATGTTTTGTAACGCCTTGGGTACTTTGACAAGTGACGCACGTACAGTTCACGGGGTGTGCGCATAACGTGATGAAGGTTTTCTTTACGTGGATGAGATAGAACTAGTTTTGTACAGTTTTGTACAACCAAAGAATAGATTTGTAACTCGTTAAAATACCCGTTTAAGATAGTGCAAAAGGTCTTACATGAAAAGGGGGTTGATAGGCACTCCATGTTAACTGTGGAGTGCAGTACTTAGGATTAGCGCGGAAAATATCACAACGCGGTAAACTACTTTTGTACATAAAAATGTTTTGTAACGCCTTAGGTACTCTGAGAACTGAGAATCAGTGGAAAGAGTTGTGCCTTGGTATTAGAAAGGACTTTGACGAAATTAAATAACTTGTCCATTGGTAAATCAAAACATAAATAAGTCAAATCAAGGTAAATTAACGATCAAGTCACCTGCTTTTTGTCACCTCGAGCGACTGTACTTTTACCGCTAATAAGCGGCGGCGCTTTTACCGCTTAATGTGTAAACACATCAAATTCTGTAGGCGGCGACGGCCGATTTACCGACGCGATAAAAACCGCCCAGTGTGTAACCAGCCTTAGGCTCCTTTTGGGACCATCAAAGATGGCAGTAGCATTAAAATGAATTTTACAGTATCCTTTATACTAAATTTATACTAAATAATTTAATTCACTATCTATATATATATATATATATATATATATATATATATATATATATATATATATATATATATATATATATATTTTCTTTAATCACGACGATCGGGGAAATTTTGCTCACCTGTACAGGCTAAACGGTAAGAGCGATTTTAATGAAAATTTTTCTAGGATGTAGAGATCAACTCAACTTGATTTCCTGGTAATAGGTCATTTTTATGTACGGTGCATAGTTTTTGTGTAAAATATTTTTAAAAGTGGAAATTTGGCTTTTTGAAACAATACATCGAAGTCTACATGTACAAAATTAAGAAGAAAAACGATGTCATCTATCACATTTGACATGTGAATGTTAGTGACAAACCAATATAAGAAATGTATAAAAATTAGTTAAAAGTGGATATATATTTTTTATGGAACGATTATTATGGATATAATAGTATAATTAAAGGTATTTTATAATTATTTTCTCTATTTAAATGGTAATTAATAACTCATATATAACCTTGAAGTTAAATTTTAACATATTTTCATCCATAGGTAAAACTATTTGCTTTTTATGACAGAGAAGTTGAAAAGGTTATAATTCAGTGAATATGAACGTACAGTAACATATGTACGCATGTTTCCATTGAAAAAATAGTAACTGAACAACGAAAAAGGCATGTATTTAAATGGAATCTAATTTGAATATGAAATTGATAAAAATGGTGCCTAGACAGAATGGAAGTACGTAAAACTATTATAATACACTATCGGCGGAGCCTTAGGAGAAAGTTTGTTTGACATGTCAATCAGAACCTTCAAATAGAAATATTTTTGAAATGAGGACAATTTGAAAGAAGTTAAATTCATACACATAAATTATGAGAATGGGCAATTATTTCACAATAGTAAAAATGGCCTAAAACATATTTAAAATTTATAATTTTTGATGGTTCATGTCCGTGTTGAAAATTTAAAGACGAAAAACGATCGTTTGACGTGTCAATCAGAACATTTAATTCATGAAATGAGGACAATTTGAAAGACGTTAAAGTCATAAGGATAAATTATGACAATGGGCAATAATTCCACAATAGTTGAAAAGGCTTGAAACATTTAAAATAAAACATATTTAAACATACAATTTTTGAAGGTTCATGTCCGTGATTTAAGTGTATTTCAAAAGTGTTGCCAAACATCCCATAACTAACTAAGTAAAAAACAAATATTCCAATGTCAAGAATTTGACAGCTCGATCGGTTTTTGTTTTTCGCATAAAGTTGTCAGAACCATGCCGTGTTTGATATCAAATGAGAAGTATCGTCAAGGGCTGCAATGCAGAAATGTCAAAAGTTTGACAGCTCGATCGGCTTTTGTTTCTTGCTTAAAGTTGTCAGAACCATGTCGTGTTTGGTATCAAATGAAAGGGAATGTCAAGGGCTGTCATGCAGAAGTGTCAAAAATTTGACAGATCGAACGGCTTTTGTTTTTTGTTTAAACTTGTCAGAACCAAATCGTGTTTGGTATCAAATGAAAGGTAACGTCAAGGCCTGTCATCCAGAAATGTCAAAAAATTGACAGCTCGATCGGCTTTTATTTTTGCTTAAAGTTGTCAGAACCATGTCGTGTTTGGTATCAAATAAGAGTTATCGTCGAGGACTGCCATGAAGAAATGTCAAAAGTTTGACAGCTCGATCGGCTTTTGTTTTTTTGCTTAAAGAAGTCAGAAATATGTCGTGTTTGGTATCAAATGAAAGTTAACGTTAAGGGCTGTCATGCAGAATTGTCAAAAAATTGACAGCTCGATCAGCTTTTGTTTTTTGGATAAAGATAAATCGTATGAGTATGCGAGAAGCTTGATGGCGTTAGCATTATGGGTTTAAATTGTAGCTAGACGGATTGGACGTACGTAAACCTATTATAAAACACTATCGGCGGAGCCCTAGGGAACACTCGGCGTAGCATTTTGGGTGGGCAGGTTGCGTGGGCCGTTTGGGTGGGCATGTTGCGTGGGCAGGTTGCGTGAGCAGTTTGGGTGGGCAGGTAGGTTGCGTGGGCTGTTTGGGTGGGCGTGAAAAAATATTTTGAAAGACTCATAGCGTTAGCACTTTACATTTAAATTGTTCCTAGACGGATTGGACGTATGTAATACTATCAAAAAACACTATCGGCGGAGCCCTAGGGAATACTCAGCGTAGCCGAGTTTTCGCTAGTCCTTTATACTAAATAGCATCTACTGCCACACCACGTTTTTGGCTACATTAAGTTTTCGGTTACTCTCAGTCGATAAAATAGGACTTTTAAGAGGTTGTTCATGGTAAAATGTTTGGGTCTTCACTTTATAACATTAAATATATCACATTCTTGTTTGCATTATTCTTTATTTTAAATCTTTCTATAATTGTTTTTAACATTTCTTAAAGACAAATGCTATTTAAAAAGATACAAATGTTAAAATAAACAAGGCAACTTCCTTATAATTTATTACCTATAATATAAATCCATTTATTCAGATAAATTGAAATTTTAAATGCTATAATCATAGACCACATGCATTTATTTAGGTTAATAAATAGTAAATAATATGTAAATAATATACCAAAATAAGAAAATGAAATACAGGGTTGAAGTTAATTATCATTTTGTTTATGAAGTCATCACAAATACAAACATAACCCTATGACAATTTTAAAGACTTTTATTGCAATGAAAATTTTATAAATAAACACTTTATATGTTCATCTTTTTAAAAATATCTATTTTTAGGTAGGATTAAGACATACGTGGACTAATCCACAAAAACATTGCCTGCGTACATTCTTCAAAGATAACATTAAAAGAAAAAGGACTCTATCTTCCGCAGATTGCAGAATAATTTTGGACACATCCCAAAGTTCTTAGAGGAGAACATTGTCACAAATAACGTCTTGCGTGTGCAACTATATAAAAAAATTAAGATCTACTAAAAAGTAATTATAGAACAGAACTAAATCAATTACACGATCACGCTTTGCAAATGTCTATTCAACTAAAATTAGTTATTTTTAAACAAATTGTTCAATTAGTTTTTGAAAAAAGTGGGCATTGTTATAGCAAATAAATGCAATAAATTAAGTATTAACAAATGACACTTTGCATTATATAATAAATAATGCATAAAATCTCTTAAAACTAATACGTATAATAATAAAGGTATCGTAAGCTGCCTACATGCGAATTTTAAATGTTATTGTCATATGTATGTTTTTAATACACAATCACGATTTGTAAATATCTATTCAACTAGAATTAATTTTTAAATAACCTAATTCCACTGCTAGGGCGAAGCCTAAAACTACGTTACGTGCCTTTATCTTTTTGGCTACGTAGCAGAAATTTTAAAATGTAGCCGATCACTATGTAACTCAAAAAAACATGCAGCTGAACACCATAAAGTACACACCTATATATAAGTGAATCGGTCACTTTGGGAAATCTATTTCAATGAAATTTGCTTTAGGTGGTAGGATATGTTTGAGTCGAGTGACCTCGAAATAGGTAATTTTTCTCTACGATGCATAGTTTTTGTGTACAAAATTTTTAAAAGTACAAAAGACAAAACTTGAAAAGATTATCCAAGTTCACATGTAAAAATTTAAAATGATAAACGGCGACAATGTGTCAGATTTAACATATACACAAGGAGGACTAGAAGAAATCACTTATATTGAAAACATTTGTACCCTCTAACGGCCTGGGCCCCAACTACTCGCATTTAAAGTAACCAATGAACAATCATCACGTGTTTTTCGTCACGTTAACAACATATTGATGTTACAAACAATAATAAGAAATTCTTCTAAAAGTATTCATTTCCATTTTTCTCGTTTCTTATTAAAGTACTTTCCGTATAGAGAACGGTTTGCTGCATATTGTAACTTTTCCCCAAGGTAAGCAATAAGTTACATCAGCATATACTGATATTAGTTTACATTTACTGAATTTTTGTTGTAGATGCTGCCATGACGGTTCTCTTGTTTTAACATTGAGTACGTATTCCTAGTCCTTCTTGCTTGTACATAAGACAAATTATTTTATGGTTTGGGTTCTCATCCTTTTAAATGCTAAACATATGTATAAATAAAACAAAATAAGATAAATAGGACATCAAAGATGGAAAAGAGGTGATACGTATTGTAATTAGAGCATATTTATTATTTATAATTATATTTAGATTGTAAATACATTTTACAAAATGTCGAAGGTTATTAAAAGCCATGCAATGGGCATGAAAGACAAAATAAAATAGAAAAGGAAAAGACGTCAAGGATGAAAAAGAAGTAATGTATTTAAAGCCATATTACAGACAGACAGGTTATTACAGACAGATTATGTGGGCATTTTGATTGGGTTTGCGTGGGCAGTTTGAGTGAGCATGTTGCGTGGGCATTTTTGGTGGGTTTGCGTGGGCATTTTGGGTGGGTTTGCGTAGGCATGTTGCGTGGGCAGTGATAAAACACTATCGGCGAAGCCCTATAGGGAATACTCGGCGAATAACACTATTATCACGTTATGCGCACACCACGTGAATTGTTAGTGCGTTAGTTTCGTCGAGGATTTCATAGTACCCAAGGCATTACAAAACATTTTTTGGTTACACAAAACTGTACAAAAGTAGGTTAACGCATTGTGATATTTTCCGAGCTGATCCTGCCTGATTACTGCACTCCTCAGTTAACATGGAGTGCCCATCAACCCCCTTTTCATATGTGACCTTTCGCGCTGTCCTAAACGGGTATTTTAACTAGTTACAAAACTATTCTTTGGTTGTACAAAACTAGTTCTATGTGATGCACGTAAAATTACACTATTATCGCGTTATGCGCACATCCCGTGAACTGTTACTGCGTCAGTTGTGTCGGAAATTTAATAGTACCCAAGGCGTTACAAAACATTTTTTTGGTTGTACAACACTATACAAAAGTAGTGTATCGCGTTGTGATATTTTCCGCGTTAATCCTAAGTACTGCACTCCACAGTTAACATGGAGTGCCTATCAACCCCCTTTTCATGTGTGACCTTTCGCGCTATCCTAATCGGGTATTTTGACGAGTTACAAAACTATTCTTTGGTTGTACAAAACTAGTTCTATGTAAAGCACGTAAAATAACAATATTATCACGTTATGCGCACACCCCGTGAACTGTGAGTGCATCATTTGCGTCGGAAATGTTATAGTACCCAAGGCGTCACAAAACTTTTTTTTGATTGTACAAAACTGTACAAAACTGGAACTTTGCATTGATGCATTTTTAGGTCATTTGGGCAGAATTGCACTCTCGCGTTAATTTGGTGTGCAAATTTTGAAATCTTTGAATTCGCACTAAAAATAGGGTTACAAAATCTGTCGTTGCTTGTACAAAAGTGTACAAAACTATTACAAAACTCCTGTGTATAGTTTTTGACAATCGCATTACTCAGCACTACAACTTCATGGACTTGCCCTGGTTCTCCCATTAAGAACAAAAAACCAGAACTTTCCATTATTTCTATTAAATTTCTGCCTAGTGTCAGTTTTGTTATTCTGTGAATATCTCTTTTCCAAAACGTTAGAATTAGTAAAAAAATTGTTTATCTCTATCTGATTAAGATTACCATTTTTTGAATTGAAATCCCCTAATAATATTATTCTTGCATGACTATGTGACAGAACTACCGATTCGATAATTTCGGAAACTAATTTTAAACAGGAATTGTCTAGGTTTGGGCTAATGTAAAAACAACCTAGTATTAAGAAGGTATTATTAATGCTTACCTCTGTAATAATCCAAAGATTTGAATTATCCAAAATCTTAATATCCTTACATATATTATTTTTAAACATAAGCATAATTCCTCCACTTGCACGACCTTTTCGCTTATCCTTAATTGCAAAACTGAAGATAATATTATCAGTGTAGCATTTCAGAAATTCAGGGAAAGCGACGATCGGCCACTGGCACCAGGTTTCACATAAGCAGATTACGTCTGCTTTAAGAAGATTTTGGATAGTGTCATTGTGTAGATTATACAAATTTTTGATACCTGAAATGTTCCAGAAAAAAATATTACTATCCATATTTACTGTATTACAATAGGGTCCTATACCATAGTCATATTTTAACTATCTTAAATAAGAAGACGAAAATATACATAAATTAATGAGTATTAGTGAAAAAATTTTCTTTAAATATTGACTAGGTCAGAAACTACAAGCGATTGAAGTTGATTACTAATTGGGTATGACGCGTTAGGTACTAAGAATTTGATTGGTCGCCTGATTTTAAAAAGGAGAATCGCGCGCCTGTAGCGGTCACCTTTGAAAGAATATGAAATGTCATGTTGTTCCATAACCTAACAAAACATTTAACAAGTTTGTGTTTGATGCATTTGTTTAATTATAACATCTAGTAATAATAACAATAATCATGTATTTATAATTAAATCAATTTGTAATATGAATTAAATTAATATTGAAACTGCAAAACAGGCAAACATTAGCGCCATCCGTCGTCATACTTTGTGTAATAATATTGTCAAACTGTTTCAATGTTCTGTAATTTATTAGGAAGAAACCCTTGTTAAATGCTTATTATTTATGTTATTTATACTTAATAATAATTTCTTCGTGAATATAACGTATAAGTTTTTATATAAAAACATTTCAGCTATGCAAACATGAAAAAAATTGTTTCCAGTATAACTAACAGTTTGTCCCATTGTTTGTCGATCACTTGTTAGTACCCGCTACGTCACGCACAAATTCTTAAACTTTAAAAATTCATATCTCGCTTATTACGTAAGATTTTTAAGTCGCGTTTGCACTTAAGTTCTTATTTTATCCTGTTCTTACAGGAAAAAAAAAAAAATAAAAGAAAAATGGCATAGGACCCCATTACTTATCTCTAATCTGGAAGAATTTGTGGGTCTCGTCGTCGCCTGGTGTCATGTCATTTCTTCTGTGAGATTGGTGTTGAATTCCGAAAGGGATACTGGTTGTCTTTTGGTCCTGTAGAATCCGTCTCTGTCGCCCCGTTTTCAGCAGATATGAAGGTTGTATCGTTGCTAGGTTCGTCTTCGCCCATATTTACGACTCCCGCAGGCCTTTCCTATTTTGCAGCTTGCCGAGGTGTGTTTGGAGAATCATCGAAATGCAATTGTTTCATTTCTCGTTTTTTACTACTTTTGTTGTCGTGAACATCACTTATTATAACTAAACGATTGCGCACTATTTTGGAGAGTATACCATTATCTTTATGTTCCTTCTTCATTTCAAGTAACTTCTTTTCTCCCAATTGTTGATAAGTCAAATCTTCGTTTATATAAATTTCAGAGCCTCTTAAATTTTTTCTATTAAAGAATAATTCATTTCTTATGTTAACTGTAGTGAAAGTTACAAGGATTCTTCTGTTGTCACTATCTTTATGGTCGATTAGCCTGAGATTATCAATATTTTCTTCAGTTAGTGTTAGGTTGAAGTACGTTTGAGCAATTTTAAAAATAATCGTATGTAGCTCCTGATTCGATTTACCTTTCACATCCAAACCAGAAAGTATCAAATTCCTTTTCTTCAGTTGCAATTCCATGTTATTTACTAATTTTTGTTGCTTATTTAGCTCAGACTGCATTGCTTCATATTTTTGCACTAGTTCTTCGTTCTTCAGTTTAAGTGAATCAATATCAACTTTAACATTTCGGATATCATCCAGTTTCATTACAATTATGTCAAGTTTGTCTAATCGGGCCAAAATCGAATTTAGTTTTTCTGCTGCGTCCACCATTTTGAGGTTAGAAAAAACTGAAATTATTACACTTGTAGTATTGTATTTGTTCAGTTATTCTATTTTTCTCGAATAATAATATGGAGAAATGTACACTGTACTTCAGAATGTAATTCCGTAATAAGTTAGAAATAAATACTAATAACTTCAGCAAGAAAAAAAAAAAAACCCACGTCCTGCTCTACGGTTCGTTCACTCTCTCCTCAGTTAATGTTAACTATGTATGAAATGAAAAGTGATGAAATGCACTCACAAATGCATAAAATACATGAAAAATAAATTTAATGTACATGAAATATCTGGATATAATATAAAGTCCGAATAAAAAGAAAACTGAATAATAATATATATAAAAAAATACATGTGATAAAACTAATAACATATAAGTAATAGAGAAAACAGGCGCCTTAACTTGGGACCAGCTTCTTCTTTAGCAGAAACTTCGATATATATATATAGATAAGACAGAAAAAGCCGTACGGAATCAGTGAATGTTTTTATTGAGACCAAAGATTTGTGTGGTACAGAGTTTTCTAAAATGGTATTGTTGCATCCCTCTTGTGGATCAAGGTCAACGTCTTGTGTGACTGGAGTCTCAGGTTAATTCCCCTTTTTGTCTTCCTCCTTTTCTTAGTAGGACCAGCAAAAGAAAAACCTTACCATGATTCACATATGATTTCCTACACTTTTTATGTACACACACAGATGTTTTCCCCATCCGAACCATCCACTTTTCATCCTTCCGAGCTATACTGGCATCTGCAAACGAAGCAATACCTCTTTCTTTCACTGTCGTTACTTTTCCACCCTCTAATGACAACTCGCAAATAAAACATTCCGCTATCACGACAAACTCACGTTGGAAATTTCCAAAACATGGAGAGAAATGATCCCTGAATAAACTCAGAAATAAGACTGAGGGGTCTGCTTTTGGGTTTTGCGCGTCCAGGAGTTGCCATTAAAAGGAATTTCTAGAAGTGGACCCTCGCAGGTAGTCTAAAATCTGCCTCCCGGGCTCCCAGAGGAATACACGACCCCACTCAAATAATACAACATTTACTCAAATAATCATTCCCTTCACGCGTGACTTGTCACGGTCATTCGGGTAAACTCGGAGAGAGTCGAACGTGGGGTCACGTTAATTCAGGTTACAGACTACGGTACGTTATTAATACAAGGTCGGGAAACTGGAAAACATCACAATATCTGTCAAAAAGAAACTCTAGTTCCAAACCCACCGTTTTGGCGTGACTTATTCCTGGCGTCACTGCTGCCATTACCGATATCTTTGTACAAAGCAGATTGGTACACTCAGATTAGCATACCCAGTAATGGGTAATATGCCGTGATATATTTATATAATTATTTATACATAAGTAAATAAAAGATTGCTTACATTGGTATTTGTTGCAGGTTTTATTTGTTTATAATTTTAAAAAACCGTACTAAGAGCGTTACAACGTGGTTACAACCGCTAAATTAGTATTTTGAAAGTTTTAAAATGACATTGACGACAATGGGAATAAATCGCGCACTCATTACCGGTTTTAAAACTAGAGTTTTTGTGGATTTTGGCCAAATTTAAAAATAAAAATTTGAGTTATTTCCCAGCTTTCTCCACAGAATTTTGACATCTGATAAAAAAAATCTGTTGTTGCCAGCACAATACCTCTCGTCATTTTCATATTAGGCTATATAAATTTCGTATTTAACATTTATGGTACACACAAAAAATTAAAATTACATTTAATCTTTATTGATAAATTCATTCTCTGAACAAGTTTCCTCCTACTCTTCTAAATGTTCGAGATCCTTCCTTCCTCCAATTCACTGACGAGATTAATGGTATTTCTGAAGGGTATATAATGAATAATATGTATAGTAAGCGCGTATTTAGTTGACACTGATAATATACATACTTTGGCTTATAAATGAATCCCCTTTCTTTTTATACCAATTTTAGATGTTAACAGCGTTTTTTCCTCGTTATAACAACAACATATTATATTTCTATTACATTTCCACTTGTCCATGCACGAATTCTATATCTAACTATAATTTGTATTGGATAGAGAATTTGATATTCTTTCATATTTTATATTATAAATTTAAAAAAATAATATTTATAAGATTTTTTTAAAGAAACTGTTACTTCCGGTTGTACGGTCGTGGCGCAAGTAGCGATCAGCTGGGTATAACAGTGCTCCGAAATAAATCCAATTTTTTGGCTGTTTCGAGTGTTTGTTTCACAAAGTGCATGGGAAAGGTGATTTGTGAAAGGGTATAGGGTCTAGGAAGATTACAGAAGTAAATGAAATAGAATATATAAGACACATAGCACAAGAGAAGAGTAACGTCCGACAAGTTGATTGGGGTGACCTTCTAGCGCAGTGCTGACAGTAATACGGGAGGCAGGGCCGCACTCAGCGAAAGATGTCCAGTGAAAAAGAGAATACGACGACTAAAGATAGGAAAAGAGAAAGTGAAGATACGTATTACTCAACAGATGACAGTAAAAGGAAAAGTCAGATGAGAACGATATCTTCGGCAGAAGTAGAAATGTCTCACGTACCCCGGTAAAAGAAAATTAGCAAAAGACGAACGGTAAGAAAATAGACAGATTAATACAAATGATGAGAAACTTAACAACCGAGGTGCATCAGATTTGGGAGGATGAAAATCAATATATAAAGGAAATTCAAAGCATGAAAATAGAAATCGAGAACGTAAAAACGGGAAATGCGGCATTAAAGAAAGATAATAGAGAGGTAAAAATGGAGGTCCAAAATTTAAGTGACAAAATAGAATGGTTGGAGAAAGAAAAGAGGAGGAACAATGTCATCGTTAGTGGCCTAGTAATAAAGGATGAGGAAAAGGTTTCAAAAGAACAAATAAAGAATATCTTCAAAAACTATTTAGAAATTGAGATCCCAAATAAAACGGTAAGAGAACTAGGCATCAAAACATCTTTGGTATAACTTGAAAAATCTGAGGACAAAGTAAAAGTAATGCAGAACAAAAATAAATTGCGCAACGCCCGGAAAACAACGATTTTCATAAATAATGACCTGACCAGAGAAGAAAGAGAAATACAAGGGAAAATCAGAAAAGTCGCCCAAGAAGAAAAAATGAAAGGAAAAAAAGTTAAAGTAGGATACCAAAAACTGATAATCGATTCCAAAGAATGGTTGTGGTATAAGAAACATGGAAAATTAGTGCCAAAAAACTAGCTAATGCTGGGGATGGACAAGTAGGAAATAATTTAGCAAAGGAAAAGGATAATGCAGTACAATATATATTAGATATGGAAAAGAGCAATTCAAGGGAGGAAAAAAGTAAAATAATTATAAAAAATAATAAACCTACAGATTTAAGTAAAGTTTCAAAAGATATAATTAAAATTGGAACATGGAATGTAAGAAGTAGTTATGAGCACGGAGCAATTAAGAATTTGATGGAAATAATGAATAAATATAATATTCAAATCCTAGCATTACAGGAAACAAAACAGTAAAATACCGACATTATGAACTTTGGAGAATATATAATGTACAATAGTGGAGGGATTTTGGCACCGGCTTTGATACAAAAAAATTCCAACAACAAGTCACAGATTTCAAACCAATTTTAGACCGACTGTGTACATTACGAATAAGAGGAAGGTACAGAAAAATACGTGTAGTCAACGGACACGCGCCAACTGAAGAAAAGAATGAAGAGAAGGATATTTTCTATGAGGACGTGGTGAAAACAATGAATGCTATACCAAAGTATGTCTTGAAGATTTTACTAGGAGATTTTAATGCTAAAATCGGTCAGGAAGAATGTTATAAGAGTACTACAGGAGGAAAAAGTAAATACAACTAAGTAATGAAAATGGGAAGAAGTTAATAGAGTATGCACTGGAAAATAAAATGAAAATTATGAGCATTCACTTTGAACACAAAACTATAAATAAAGCAACATGGATATCCCCAGACGGGAAAACTCAGAATCAAATAGATCACGTTCTGGTAGAAGAAAAACATTCATGAGCAGTTAATGACGTAAGAAGCTAGCTATAGAGGTGCTGATGCTGACACAGACCATTTTCTTGTAATAATGAAAATAAAACAAGTACTACCTAATACACCAAAAATCAAGGAAAATTGTATCAAAAAATATGATGTGAATAAATTACATATCATATATAATATTTGATAAAATAATTCATATAATTGTTGGAAATAAATCCATACAGATTGAAGAAACTAAAGAAAAATTTGAAGAAGAAATAAATACAAAACTATCGAGAGAATCAGAAGCACAAAGTATAGATGCGGAATGGGAATTAAGAACAAATGTTGTAACTGAAACAGCACAGCAGATATTAGGCCCAAAAACAGAAAAAAGACAGAACAGTAAATAAGGATGGTACGATGAGGAGTGCAAGGTAATGTGTCAAGCTAGAAATAAGGCTTGGCTCAAGATGCTAAAATATGGAACTGAAGGAAATAGAAAACACTACACCGAGAGGAGGAAGTTAACAAAAGAATATGCAGACAAAAGAAGCGAGAATTCTTAGAAATAAAATTACAAGCGCTTGAAGAACATTTTCGAAGTAAAGAATTAAGAAATTTTTATCAAGAAACAAAGAAAAGAGAAGAAAAAAGGCTACAACTCCGTGGGAATGTGCAGGGATAAAGAAGGAAACATGATTACAAACTTAAAAGAAAAAACTAGATGTATGGGCACAGTACTTTGAAGAATTGTTGAACGGCACGGGGAATGAAAATGAAATGGACAATGGAAACAGGAACCTTGAGGACAGTACAGAGACTACAATTACATTACCTACTGAAGAGGAAGTAAGCGAAGTGATATACAGGTTAAAAAATAACAAAAGTCCGGGAGAAAATGCCATAGCGGCAGAAATGTTAAAAAAGGAAGGTCAACAACTACAAAAGCGCATAAACAATATAATAATCGAAGTATGGATGAAAGAAAAAATGCCAAAAAGCTGGGGGAACGCAATAATCTGCCCAATACATAAGAAGGGTGACAATACCATGTGCGCCAACTATAGAGGAGTATCGCTTCTCGACGTCGTATACAAAGTGTTAACTACAATAATTAGAAACAGATTAGAGCTGCACTTCAAAGAAATTAGAAAAGAGTACCAGGGAGGTTTTAGAGAAGGAAGATCAACGATAGACCAGATTTTTTCTCTGAAAAAATACAGAATAGCAGTTATCAACAAAATCTAGAGCTTCACACTTTGTTCATCGACTTTAAGCAATCATACGATACCGTCAGAAGAACAAAAGTGTATGAAGCTATGGGAAAACTGGGTCTGCCAAAAAAACTAATCAGACTGGTGACATTAAAAGATACAGCTAGTACTGTGGTGGTAGAAGGAAAAATAACCAGATACTTCAACATAAAAAGAGATTTAAGACAAGGGGGCCCTCTCTCCACAACACTCTTTAATTATGTACTAGAAATGATAATGCGAGAAGCTAACATACATACAAAAGGATTAATTTTGCACCAGAAACACCAATGTATCGCTTATGCAGACGATATTGCACTACTAACAAAATCAAAAAAGGAGCTGATAAATATCTTCAAGCGATTAGAAAAGTATGCTAAAGAATACGGTCTGAATATAAATGAGAGCAAAACAAAATATATGGCGATGTTAAGAAAAGAAGGAGGGGAACAGAAACTAACTGTGAAAATAAATGACAACAAGGAATACGTTTTTGAGGAAGTTGAGCAGTTCGAATACCTGGGTGTAACGGTTAATAACAAAAGCAATGAAGATCCAGAGATAGACAGGAGGTTGGGGAAAGGCAGTAAGGCCGCCGGAGCCATGATGGAATTACTGAAATCAAAACAAGTGTCCAGATCAGCAAAAATAAGAATTTACGTAACAATAATACGCCCAACAGTATTATATGAAGCCGAGCTCTGGATTCTTAATCAATAAGACGAAAAGAAAATTGAAATATGGGAAAGAAAGATGCCGAGGAAAATATACGGGGGAATTAAAACTGATGAAGGAGAGTGGAGAAGACTTACGAACAAAGAGATTACGGAAGAATATGCCAGACCATCCATAACGCAAGTGGTAAAAGCCTACAGAGTAAGATGGCTCGGACATGTGATACGCATGGACCAACACAGAATCCCAAGAAACTATTACGAGCGGGTGAAGGAGGCAAGAAAAGAAGAGGAAGACCAAGAAGAAAATGGCTGGAAGCAGTGAAAACGGACTTAATTAATATCGGAGTGGAATCATGGGAAGAACAAGCAAGAAATAGGAAGAAATGGAAGGAAATTGTAAATTCCATTGAAGCCACGGGCCTGTAGGGCCTGAAGCGCTAATATATATATATATATATATATATATATATATATATATATACTTCCGGTTGTCCAATTGTTACCAAAATCTAATCAGCTCTTCCCAGGAATGTCAGATTGTTTATAATGCTTCCGGGAGCAGTCAAGAAATGTCAACCATTTAAGTTTTCACTTTGGACGTACGGTCTGAAGCATACAATTTTCTTTTTTATTTAGACTTTATATTATATCCAGATATTTCATGTGCATTAAATTTAATTTTCATGTATTTTATGCATTTGTAAGTGCATTTCATCACTTTTCATTTCATACATAATCAACATTGACGTAAAATGTGTAGTTTCTGCGTAAATTAGGCGTGAATAACGTTTTCCGCACTTCTAAGTTTTTTGACCTATTTTCGGCGCACTTTAGCGGCTGAATGGTTGGTCGTAGAAAAAAACATTTTATATAAAGAATGTAGGATATTTTGTTTATTTTAGTTTTGCATACAATGATCTCTTGGAAGAAACGTATAGTTTCCGAGTTATATGCCAAAAACCAAAAAAAGTGACAAAATTTACACGTTTTTTGCAAAAAAAAAAAACATGTTTCCCGGCAAAATCGGAATTAGCAAACCTCAGATTCGTGTCCAGCGATCCAAAAAACATAAAGGTACCAAATATCACGACTACTGAGAAACTTTCCCCTATTTTTCTTAAATGCCCCCGACTATACAGAATATGACAAACTGTGGAATTTACCAAATTGCGTAGAAAGTATAGACGGTAAGCATGTGCGTATTCAAGCTTCATTACACTCTGGGTCAATGTTTTACAATTATAAAAAAGAATACAGCTTAGTATTGTTGGGAGTATGCGACGCTCAATATATTTTTACTTACGTAGACATAGGCACTTATGGGTCCCAAAGTGATGGAGAAATTTTAAAGGAATCTGCTTTCGGGAAAAAAAAAACTTATTAAAAACGAACTTGATTT